>MCJB01052547.1:0-32072 GCA_002018475.1 Nicotiana obtusifolia | reverse complement strand
GGGGGGGGGGGGGGGGACGAGGTCTTGGGCTGATCCGGTTAATTCCAATTGGGCTCGGTTAATTACCAGCCCAGTCCAATTTTCTCTTCTTTTTGTTTTTATTTTCCAACTTCTTTTGTTTTTAATTTTCTCTTTTTATTTTTAAAACTAAAGAACTTAATAATTAAAAATCCTAAATTACCTAAATGTGAAATTAAGCTAAATAACTAATTATAAAAATTATAATAACACTTGATTCTAAGAATTAAAGATTAAAATTAAGAAAAGTGTCAAAATGAACTATTTTTATGATTTTCCAATTTTATAAAAAAAATGATTACTAATTCAATCCTAAAAAATGTAATAACAAATCCTAAATGAGATGCATGATATTTTTGTATTTTCATGATTTAATTACTTGAAAATTAAACAAGCAAGAAAATATAAGTAATTTAAAATCTAATAAAATTCCTAAAATGGTTAATAATTAATTAAAAATTATTTTATTGATTTTATAGGAGTATTTCGGCACGGCAAAAATCACGTGCTCACACTTATCATTACTAGGTTCACCAAATCTCTTGAATACCGCCATTCTTTTATATCCTTAGTGACAAGTTTAAAGCAGAATCACACTTGTGCCGAAAGAGATTCAAGGATTCATAAATGATGTCCATCACGGGTATAGGGCGAGTTCTCAAGAGTGTTTAAGACTAGCATTGAAGTGCATTACAGAAGAATATGGAAAATGAATGGAAGCAAATTTGGGATAATTGGTCCGCATAAGGTTCTCTCTAGTGCCTAATTGAAGGCTAATCTTGCCTGGCAGAAACACGTGGATTACTTGCAACTGTTGATCAGTTTGTGTGCACTTTTTCGGTTGCCCATTTCTAGATTCCCATCCGATGTGGGACTCAACAGTAGCATGCTGAGATGTTTATCTTTGAATATTTTAATAGTCTCAAATTCCAAAAGCTTGTCAAGCCCTTAAAATTGGTTGCTAAATTTTTTGGATTAAGCATGAAATGATTTTGCATTATTAGCATTTTTAGCTTTGCTTGTGGTTTAAATGATATGATTTCTTCTTTTTGCCATATCTTGTTTACCTTGTATCCCAACAAATTCTCGGCCGGACAGATCTAAATTTTGGGGTAATGAGCTTTCCACTTGATTCTTGATATTGAATCTTTTTTCTCTTTTGACAGATTGTCAATTGCCATGAATCAGTCATTTATATTTTAGCTCCTTTGAAATTTGCGACAGTATATGGATGCTCTGATGCAACTATTGTCCTGGGAGCTGTGGGCAAGGTAGGTACTAACCTTTAGGAAGATTTTGCTTGTTTCTTCTCAAGGGTTGTTTAGTAGTGAAAATGTAGAAATTCTAGTAGGAGGTAAATTTAGTTCTACATTACCTTGTAACTTTTTGTAAATGTCTCATGTGTACATGAATTAAATGTGTTCTAATTTGTGTGCTTCTGAAAATCAGCCTGCACTGTACTGTAATACGGGGTTTTGCTGTTAAGCAATGCCAAGGCACAATCTACTTAAGGGTAATTATTGGGCTAAGTGCCATCTTCTACAAAGAATATATTCTAGCATTTGCACCACTATTTATCACATGTGCTTGGTGACAAAGATATGCAGGCTTCTAATTTCGTGTGCGTATTTTGTACTGAACTTGAAAATCTAAGTAATTAGGAGATGGAGAAACAATATCATTCGTAGTTTCTCCTACCATTGAAGTTTGAGCTTATCAGAGAGTTGAGCTTATTCTTATCTGAGATTTGTTTTTATTTAAATTTGCTCCAGTTGGAGCTGTATGGTTTGAAAAAACTTCATTTAGGCTGTGCTGGCATCAGCTACCAGTTACGAAAGCATTTTGAACTTTGTGATTCTGGATGGTGTTTAGACATTTCTTCATATTACTTGGCACCCTAAAAACAACTGAGTATAAAAAAAATGATGCGGTCTCAAATGGACCTGTATGAGTACATAGGATTCATATAGCCAGCTACAATTTATCTAGGGTTGAGGCATAGATGTTGGAATGATTGATATTGATATTCTTCTGTAGTTATAGCTCAAATGCTGTACACAAAAAAGTCACCAATATTTGCGCAATTC
Organism: Nicotiana obtusifolia; assembly: GCA_002018475.1. NCBI lineage: Eukaryota > Viridiplantae > Streptophyta > Magnoliopsida > Solanales > Solanaceae > Nicotiana > Nicotiana obtusifolia. The sequence continues at coordinate 29,967 of MCJB01052547.1, read as the reverse complement.
AAAGATGAAAAAAGAAGAATTTATGCTTTATGAAACTGATGTTTGCTGCTTTCTACTGCCAGTAAAAAGGCTTTCCATGATTTCAAAAGCTAATGACATAAAAAGTAGAGAGCTAGGTTTCCCTAGTTTCTTGTGTTAATTGATCTATTTTGCAAATTGTTTACAATTGTGTATTTGATGCTCTAAACGAATTATTGGATTTCACATTTAATAGTATAATGTCTGTTGCAGGCTGTCAGAATTGAGCACTGTGAACGTGTACACGTGATTGCAGCAGCAAAACGTATTTGTATTGCCAATTGTCGTGAATGCATATTCTTCTTGGGAGTAAACCAGACACCACTTCTTGTTGGTGATAACCATAAATTGCAGGTCTGTGTTACTTTTGTGCTGCTGCTCAAAGGTTCAGTCTACTCCTTGGGTCTCCAAAATCCTTATTTTATTCATGCATGGTTTTCCTTGATCACTCTGCATCAAATAGTCATTTCAAACTCCTATGGATTTAGAAGTGAAATTATTCTGTCAGCTTTTAGTCTTTTATTTTACTTTTTTGTTGATCTTATGCTGCCACAAGTGGAATGCAATCAAACCAGCAGTTCTAAGTATTGATGCAGTTTTTTTCATCGGTCTAAATGTAAGAGAATTGAGTATATTATTGCAAATATAGGACATCTTAGTGGAAGATTTTTAATGAACCATACATTACTTTGTTGAGTCATTTGAGTTCATTATTTAAGTGGGAACATGAAAACCTTGCGTAGGATTATCTCTATCACATGTCAAATGCATGTCTGTGAAAGATTCTCATTGAACCATTTATCACTTTGTTAAGTAATCCGAGTTTGTTATCTAAGCGCGAAGCATGAAAACCTTGCAAGGGGAATGTCTATATCACAAAATACATGTTGGAGTGGCCTAGATGGATGGATCATGGATGTTATGTAGGCAAATGTAGTTATTTTTTCAAATCCATTCTCTGAATGCATGTGATGAATTTAAGGGTGTAATAAGTGTACAGGATGGAGAATTTCAGTGCAATTGAGAAGTTTGAAATACTAAATAGTAAACTTAGTTTGTGGCGAATTTCAAGATAATGGTTGAGTGCTGGAGATGTAAAATTGAGTTTTAGGACTCTTGGTTTACTTTCTTTCTGTGATAAATGGGATTGTTGGTGTAGTTTATATCACTTAATTGACTGGCATATTGGATAAAAACTAAGCTGAGCTTTTTGCTGCGACTTCCAGTGAACTACATAATTTGTATCCATCATCTAATTATGTTGCAAAATACCTTGTGCGTCTTTGAGGTAGTGCATTCTCTTTTTAGTAGTGTCTATTATGTCAAGATTGCTAGCCACTTGGTGGCCTTTGTTTTCTTCTAAGAATAGTTTGTCAAATATGAACTTAAATATTTTGCCAAGTTAACTAGGTCTTGGTAAACCATTTTTTTATAATGTAAGTGAATATAAGAATTGAGGATATTCTTCTTTTTATCATTATATGCATTCTATTTACAAGCATTTTCTCAATGCTATATGCTGATTGGACAGTATACTGCTTGCTATATGACTTATTGTTCAGGGGAAAATTTTGACTTCCCGTCCATTTCTTTTGATGATTTTGTCAGGTGGCTCCATACAATACTTTTTACTCGCTACTGGAGGAACACCTGAATCTAGTTGGGATTGACCCAACCATCAACAGATGGGATGCACCTGTAGCTCTTGGTGTCGTTGACCCACATGATTCACTGTCACATCCTGCTGGTGTGTCTGATGTTCAAACTGAGTCTGCTATCCCTGTAGACCCTGATCAGTTCACTAACTTTTTGGTATGTCTACAAAAGTAGCGACAAGGACCTTCGAGTTTTATTTATCAATTCATTAAGTACCCATTCCTTTTCTAAATGTCTCCAATTCTGGTTAGTGTCTATGGCAGAACTCTATTATTTGCTCAAAATCTGTTGGTAAAGTGATTTTTTTTCCTCACTGTTCTTTTAAAACGCTAATATGCACGTCTCCAATTGTCACAGATTCCAAACTGGTTTGAAGGGCAGCAATCCGGGTCCACGAAAGATAACCCATTCCCTTTACCGGATGCTTATTTGGCATCCCAGCAGAGAAATGTGCGTTAGAACACCAACTAATTTTGTATCATTTTGCATCACATTTGTGCACACAATATGATTACTGATCCTCCATTTATGTAGTGTACTCCAATACATATTTTAATGTTTTAGTTGAATCATCAAATTTTTGGAAAATCATAATTCATACCTCTTGGCCCTTTCAGCACAAAAACTTGGAGGAGAATAAGCGTATGTTGAAGGACACCGAGCTTGACGAGACTCGGAAGCGCGAAGTAGCAACTGCTCTCCATGCATGCTTTAAGGACTGGTTATATGGTAATGGTGGCAGTTTGTATATCGTTCCTTGATGTTTGTGTTTTAACTTTTTATGCTCACACAGCATATTTGACAGCTTCAGGAAATATACGGCAACTATACTGTCTTCAAGGTGATTAGAGTTCTGCACTACGTTTGAGCTGTGTAGCAAGGATGGTAACCCTCCACTTCCATTGTAGATTTCAGTTTCATCCACTGCATGTTCCTCCCTGCCATTTTTGTTGGTGCTGAAGGTAGCTGAGAGCTTGATGCTATTGCAATATCGTCCAGCTACTCAAGTCGTGCTTTTCAACTGTTGTGCATTTTATAACCAGAATGCCTCAGGACCATGTTACTTTTGCAGGAGACTGCTCAGTGCACTGTCTTTGTACTACTATGGAAGTCAATATGTTTAGGTTTCAATTCCCCCTTTTTTCTTTATTGATATTACTAGGTTCTGAACTTCAGCCGAAGGATTGATCAGTTATTTATTTGTTTGTTTGGGTTCCTGTATACAAATAAGAGATTACAGAAGACCATGCGGGGAAAATTAGAGAACCGTTTTCCTGTTCAACGAATGCTGATGAGAAGCCAGCGTTTTGTAAAACTGGTGTTGTGTTTCTGATGCAGCTAAATGCTAACGCAGTTCTGGACCGTCTGGTTGTGTTGAAGCTTTGTTCTCAAAAGTCTTCCACTGCACTATCCTCCATTTATTCTAGAACGTCTAACTTCACGTTAATTTTGTTACATTAAGAATCAATTTCAATCGGAAATATGATGCAGTATCCCATATGGTGACCTGAGCTACAAACTTTGGTTTACGGACACGTTCATTTCAAACACCTTGGGTGGAACCAACAAATTATTCCGTATTTGTATTGTGGGACTTCTTACGACCTAATTTATGTGTCATATTTCTTTTTAAAATATTAAAATATTATATTTTTGTATTTAAAAAAATAAAATTAAACTGTTTTTTACTCCTAATTAATTTATTTATAGTCACAAAAATATTTTAGACCACAAATTTTAAAAGTTTTCATTTATTTCTTAAATTTCGTATCTAGTCAAACACCATTCTATTATTTGGGACGGAAGGAGTAATAAATTTCAAAATGTTCAACTAAGCTTCACAAGTTTTTGTGACAACTGACAAGTACCACTATGTGAAAAGGAGCGATTCTACCTCATAGCTCACAATGTCTATGAGCCCTAACACATGCAGAACGAGAGGAAGTAACTTTAGAGAGAAAAGGAAACTAAGAGCTCTGTACTCAGATTTGGAAAATGAGCAACTGATTATCTCAAATACTCACGTGCTACTGTTAAATAACTAACTGACGTTAACCACTTCCTAATTATGATTATAACTAATTAGCCAACTATACTAGTACTTCTAACTATGGTTACATCATCTTAGTCAACTAACCAATCTCACTCTCAATATACTGTACTAGTTTACATTGAAACCTTGAAGAGTTATTACCTGCTATATTAGCTGAACTAACAGTTACATTTTTCTTGCCAAGCAACTTCAAAATTTGCTCATACTGTTCTGGTGCAAAGTAGGGTCCTCTGATCCCTTCAAGAGTTCAGCACTCTCTCTATTGTATTGGCATAGCTGCTACCCTGTGCATCTTGTTTCTTGTTATTATTCACAACAACATTGTTAGTTGTATTTCCTCCATATTTCTTCTTAGGTTTGAAATCACAGGAATATCCAATTATTTTGTAGCATTCAGTACGAGTGTGTCCCTTCATCTTGCAAAAATCCTACTGAACATTAAAGTTCCTTCTAGTTTGTTGCATATTTCTTTCTTTAGTAGTCATTAAGGCATTCATCTCAACATTGTCCATTGTTCCTAAGGTGTTTGTCATGCTTCTCTGACTTTCTCTTTCTATTAATATCGAGTGAACTTTATTCACTGTTGGTATAGGAATCATCATTAGGATTTGACTACGAGCCTGCTCATAAGACTCATTCAATTCCATCAGAAACTACAAAAAAATTTGCCTTTTCATGAACTCCACGTAATCATGAGATCTAGGACAATCACACGGAGATGGAGCTAGGATATCAAACTCATCCCACAGCAAATGCAGCTTCGAGAAATAAGCAACAATACTGCTTGTTCCCTAAGTCACAGTAGCAATTTGTTTATGAAGCTGGAAAATGCGAAATCCGTTGATTTTATCAAATCACTCCAAACTGCACTGCCACTTGATGAATACACTATTCCACTGAGCAATTGACTTGATATGCAGTTCATTATCCATGATCATACAATCGCATTGCACCTCTCCCAAAGATCAGTCAAATTCGGACCAAACTTCTCCTTTTTGCATGTTCCGTCGATGAACCCTAGCTTATCGCGACCTAGGATTGCAATTCTCATCGCACGGCTACATACTGAGTAATTCTCCGATCCTGTCAGTTGTAGAGAGATCAACACAGTTCCAGAATTATCTGTAGAATTTAGGAATAAAGGATAATTGTGGCTCAATTTCTCTGGTACTTCATTGTCTACCTCTGTAATCTAAGGTTCGATTTTAGATTCCACATACATTATTGGCCGGTAAAGCTCTGATACCATGTGAAAAGGAGCGATTCTAGCTCATGGCTCACAATGACTGTGAGTCCTAACATATGCAGAACTAGAGGAAGTAACTTTAGAGAGAAAAGGAAGCTAAGAGCTCTATACTCAGATTTGGAAAATGAGCAACTGATTATCTCAGATACTGTACATAGTTATTTATACACGTGCTACTGTTACATAACTAACCGACTTTCTTAACCACTTGCTAATTATGGTTATAACTAACTAGCCAACTATACTAGTACTTCTAACTATGGTTACAACATCTTAGTCAACTAACCAATCCCACTCTCAATATACTGTACTAGTTTACACTGAAACGTTCCTCTTTAAGAAAGTCCCGAGAGGGCTTAGTTGATCCATGATTTATGTTTCATCTTTCCTTTCCTTTTCTTTGCAAGAAAGAAAGGGGGATCTCGGGGATGGACTGTTTGCTCTTCCGACCCAAAAGGCTTTTGCCTTGTTTCGAGAAATCTATCGATCAGTTGAAGAGTTATTACACATTATGAAAGTCGTAAGCTCAGGACATACTTAATTGGAAGGACGCCATATAATCAATCAAAGATCCGTTGATTGTAAGTCGTAACTAGTGATTGCCTAGTTTCATGTACATTTCTTTTCATTCCTCCTTAGTCTGAACCTAAGTCATAACTGTTATGTTTTCACAAATATGATTATCATTAAACCATAATGCATACCATATTTACTAACTCTTCTGCTCCTTCAGTTTACTTAATCGCAGTCGATATATAAAGTTGCTCCCATAGTACGAGACACCAAGAAAAGAAGAGACAGCATACAGAAGATTTGACAAGATAGTAAAACTGGTGTTCAGGTCCGAGTTTACAATATTGTACTAATGAGTAATGACAAGGGAGTTAGCAAATTTTATGGTTAGTTAAGTTTTGGTGACAGACTAGTTAATGAAACTTAGCAAACTACTACTTCAACAGCTAGTTGAAACATTATACTTATTCTTTTATGAAACTCTGTCACTCTAAAATCGTGACTTTTTTAATGGAAGGTCACATCTACTAAAAGACAAACCTTCATAATAAAAATTGCAAAAATCATAAAGCGTTTGTGTCCAAAAAATCTCTAAATAACATCAAGTTCAGATTGATTATACATCAAACTCTCTATCGAAATGATAATGTTCCACTTAAGAATAAAGATTAAGATGTGCCCATTGCATCTAAAGGTAAATAAATAGCGAGAGGTGACACTCGTGAGCTCCATTATCATCCTATCTGTTGCTGATGCAAAACATTGAAACCAGCTATCTGCACTTAATCATCTTGCAAACCATTTCTTCCCAAAAACAAAAAAGTACAAGGAGACAACATAAACACTTCCAACTATTTAAATCTTCTTGAACATGTAAGCTAGTGTATTGCATTGAACATGTAAGCTGCCCCCTATATTCAAATTTATATCATGAACAATTCCAGCTATATTCCAACTTTCTTCCAATTATACAACGTCACCGGGAAAAATGACAGAACTAACATCGTAGTCTGCATATTATCTCCGATGAAGAGTTGAGAAACAAGGAGTAAAGGATGCAAGATGTAAAACATCTAAATTTGCATCACATCAAATCTATGTTTTGGCAAAGGTGCTATATTTCAACAAAGTAATATCAACAAGACATCAGTTGTCCCAAGAATACTTGTTCCTCTAGCGATTTTGAGTGTACATATACTGAGAAGAACCTTAAACCCACAAGTTCAAGCGCTATAACATGAGGTATAAACCAAACCTAGATCCTTAATTATCAGATTTTGAAGTAGAAGTAACATCTACATTTCACATAACTTTTTCACTAGCAGAGTATCTTGTTAAACCATCATGTTCAGTAGGCAAAAACCAGAGAAGTGCATAGATTTTGTTAGGTGTAAAAGGAAGAATGTTTCCAGTCATGGGATTAAATCAGTCAAAACAAAGCAAAGGAGAGTATCATACTGACTCTAAAATCCAACAAACATATTCCCTCCATTCAGCACAGCAACATTGGGTCTTCATCTAGCTTCATTTGCCACCTCAGTCAGCCTGTGGAAGCTGTTTCTTTTCGGCATTTGCAGTAAGTAGTGACTAACCAAGAGCTACGTCATGTGTCTAAAGTATTTGCACTTCAATTAATACATCCAAAGAAAGAGATTTGAAATCAAAGAAGCGTATCACATAGAAAATCAAAGGTGACAAAGATTAGAGTGCATTGGCAAAATATGGTTTAGTTTTCCATGACATATGGGAACTTCCTAACTGATTAGCAGCAGCAGAAGATTGAAGAATACTATAATTTGCAGCAAAAGTTCAGTTCTTCAGAAAATTTTAGCTAAATTTCAAAAAACTAGAAAAGATAACAAGGGGCAAAATAGAAAAGCACATGCAAATCAGCATAGAATTAGTCCTCAATAGCAAAGAGAACTGCTCATCTGCACTCTACACCAACTTCAGCAGCTCGCCTAGGCTTGTTTTTCCTTCTACTCCCATTTTGCCTAAATCCAACCGACTTTATTAAGTCATTGGAGTTAGTTTTAGTCCCAATACCATTTTCCATTTTCACTGAATCTGCTTCCTTGACTTGTGAAGTTCTCTTCCTCTTCTTTCCGTTCACAGCAGTTTGGTTCTTGACATCTTTATTTAAGACAGAACCTTTAGTATTCTCACCGTCATATTCATCTTCTTCTACTTTCTCCTCATTTTCTTCTTCCTCCTCTATTTCATCCTTTAGTGGTTTCAGTGGTCTTCCCCTTCTCCGCACTGGTATCTTCTCTTCTTCACCACTTCCAATATCATCATGAACAGATTGCTTCTTTGCCTTTCCTCTTCCTCTGCCCATTGTTCAAAGCTGGAAATTCTGCTCCTGAAGACTTCTTTTACAAATCCAAAGCTCAGAGGCCTTAAAATAGAATGTAGCACTCCAAGAAAAAAATAAAAAATCCTATGAAATACACGAAAAGAGCGGATTAGACAGAACCACACAATCTTAAAGAACCAAATATATGAGGAGGATTATACTTCAGCTCATGAAAACAGTTCTGAAAAAGAGAATCCCACCGGATATCATACATCAACATGAACAGTAAAGATAAAAGCTTTATCTTTGATGAAAGTGTATCCTCAAAACTCCAAATTGAAATTGGAAAAATAAAAAGGGCAGCCGGTGCACGAAAACATCCCGCATCACAAAATAGCTAAACTTAAATAAAGAGAATGATTCAAATGAAACATAAATCCTTCATAAATGATTCAAACACTAGAGCTTAGACAAACTAAATCAAGTGGAGTAAAAAAGATTCTTGACCAAATATGCACCCCCNCCCCAAAAAAAAAAAAAAAAGAGAATCTTTAATGAGAAATTCAAAACACAACCTCGCCATATATAACATTCATCAGACAATTAAAAAGAACACAACATACTATATCATTAAGAAGCAAATCAAGAACATCAAAAACACAAGAGAAAAAAAAAAACACATGGCAGCTTTACATTAAAACTCAAACAAGACCAAATATTGATGGAACTTTACAGTACAACTATATCATAAAGATTGAATCCTTAGACTTACCCATAAAGAATCTATCATTAAGCTATTTTTTATGATGCTTTTGGAATTAAAACAGAGTAAAACATACCTAAAGAAGCGGATTTTTCAAGAATCAGCCACTATTTGCATCTTTAACCACAAACCATTTCTGAAAATCTCATAAAACCAATTAAAAAATCAAGGGAACCTCAATAGTCAGATGGGTTAATATTGTGAAGTGTTAAAGGTTGAACAAATAACAGTGATGCAAGTACAGAAGCTAATAATATTTGTCAGTATAAAAAACTGGTAAAGAAGGAAAATATAGAAAAGAACAGATCACAATAAAGAGTTTAATATGCGAGTGGAGTTTTGAGGAGATGAATTTATGCCATTAAAGGTTGAGAGCTGTGGGAATAAGCTAAGGCAAGAGGCAAAGCCAAAGAAGACTACAAATGAAAGAAGTAAAGAGAAAAAAAATGGGACAGTAATAATAGTATTAGAAATTGTTGAAAAGATCATTTTATTTATCTCAAGGGGCACTTTGGGAAATTAGGGTAAGTTACAAAAGAGAGCGTAGGTGTTTGGAGATAATGGGAAAAAGAAAATGAAATAAATTTCAACCAAGCAAGATTAAATTATTCTTTCTGTTTTATTTTACATAGCACTCTTTATTTTTGACTTATTTAAAAAAATAACACCTTTTTACTTTTAAAAAGAATTTAAATTTAAAATTTATTATATGTAACATATTTTTGTAACAAAAATATCTTGACATATTTGAGATACAGATTTAAAAATCTTTTTTAAATTAAACATTATCAAACACATGTAATATAAAAAGAAACTGAAGGAGTAATAGACTTGAAAAGGAAGGACTGGGGTTGTATGTACTATGTGAATCATTAGGGGGACATCTTCATGAACATCTCATGGCTTGCCTTTATTCCTTAAACCAACTTACAGCTTGTTTGGATGGTTGTTACTCAGTGTATCGTATTGTATTGTTATCCCAAAATAATATTTATTTTGAATATTTCGTTAAAATTATTTTATTGTATTATTAAATTTATTGTTTTAAACAAACAAAAGTCTTCGTTTTTTGAAACAACCGATTTGGTGTATTGAAATTATTTTTTATTTCACTTTCCAATTATGCCCTAGTTTATTACTCCATAATTCTATTTTACCGTTTACCTTTTTTTTATATATATATTTTAACTCCAAATCTCCCACATATAACTTATTTTATCTTCGTCCCTTTTTTTTAGAACTTTTGTTGCCTCCAACTCCAACGTAAAATTGCTAATTTTATTAGAATTTGCATGAATTTAATTGCTTAATCTATTTATAAGACATATTTGGTGATAAATTAGCATAAAGGAATTTTTTAAAATTATTTTTATTCGTCATTCTTGATAAATTTAATATTTAAACAATTGAGGGTATTTTAGTAAACTTATTAGTTATAGTACAGTACGATACAGTCAAACCAAACAGCAAAATGTTATTTAACAACCGCAAACAATACATTTATCCAAACATTATATTTATAAAACGATACAATACAACACAAAACAATACATTATAAAACAATGGGTAACAATCATCCAAACAAACTGTTAATGTTGAGCGAATAATTAATAGAGTATTTAATAGATGGGAAACATGATCTATTTTTAAAGATGAAACAGTTCATAATATATGAGATAGCACTAAAACATAAGCAAAAAAATTGAACTTGATTTTGTTTGGTACAAACAAAAATTACTTTTCAAGATTTAGAGGAGTTCAATAGTAAGAAAAAAAATATTTTATTTGTTTAGCGTTATGTTTGACTAAATGAGATAGATAAAACTCACATAATGAAGAGTCTCTAAAATTAATAATCATTTGATTTCTAATGTTATCATATGACTTTCTATCTTGATTTATATTTATATCATGATTTTATTACCTGATGTGGAAGGCGAATTATTATTCCGTAATTTCGCATTTTTTTTTTAGAAATTGTTGTTGTTATATATTAGTAGCCTGTAGTAAAATATTAAGAATACTGCGAAAATTGGAGGGTAATTTAGTCTTTACACGTATTAGAATCCGTATAATCCCCATTGGTATGTATTAGGAATCCGTTTGGATTGACTTAAAAAAAAGTGACTTTTCAGCATATATAGTTTATTAGCCAAAAGGCAATAAGTTGGAGTTGTCCAATTTATTACTTTTGACTTTTTTTATATAGCTTTTAGCTTATTTTAAGTACTTTGTAAAAAGCTGATTTAACCATCTTAAAAGCCGATCCAAATACCTTCTAGGTCTAATTATAAATTCTAGGATGAAATGACTGGAAAGCCCTCTTTGTTGGGCTGTCTGCATCCCATATGTCCTAGGGCCCACATATTGAGTTGGTTGATGATTTGATCCTGTCAAAAGGGCAGATACTTGAGTAGGTTGGTTGTTATGGGCTAGTTACTCAGCCCAATTCAGTAATTGGGCCTTTAGACATGCCCAGCCCAGTTCAGTTTGACCTAATTAGCAGTCCCTTAGTCCAGTAGGAAAATGTACGGGCAAAGATCACTTTTAGCTCAGGGCCGAAATTATTTACATTAGGCTGCCGTAAAAGTATAAAAAATTTGTATATTTCTTGTATATGTAACATAAAAATGTATATATATACAAAAAATATATTTTTGGACTTTTTTTTTTTGAGAGAGGTTATATCGTACCCAGCTTATCAAACTCGCAGTGACACCTTATTTGATTCTTTTCATTTGACTACATTTTTACTTTTGCAGCAAAGAGAATCAATGACTTCAAGCTTTGAATCAGCTATCTAATTTTCAGCATAATTTTTACTGTATTTTGCATTTGTTACAGGTTGTATAGCGTCAGAAGTTACCTCTTAATATTAAACTACCAATTCCACCACAGTATTTCTAAGGTTCAGTTGATTTTTACTTGGATTTTTACTTTAGGCATAGACGAATCATGCAGAGAGATTAATAGATTTGCCAATTTTCGTCCCTTCTTGAAACTTTCAGAATCATCACATTGTGGACTGCTGCTAAACACTACTTATATAAATATGAATTAAGAGAATTAAAGGGCAAGTTAGCAGTCCTGGAATATGGAGACTATTCGATGGAAAACATCGTTTTATGGACCTTGCGGGAATACGGGATGATTTATGCACGGGGCTGCCTCTTTTTTTTTTAAGAGAGGCTCAACAAGATGGATGGTAGAGAATCTATGGAGACATCATTATTAGCTTTCCCTTAGTTTGCTACTGCTTATGATTGACAGAGAAATAGGAACTTGAAGTCATCATACAAACTGTGAAGCTAAGAGACAGCAAGCTTTCAAATACCATATCTAAAAGATGAAGGGCAAACTACAGAAAGCCAAATAGCCAATGTCAAAAATTGAATAGTTGTGAACTTTACACCAGCTTACCAAAATTAAAGTGACACCTTAATTTATTCCTTTCATTTCATTACATTTTTAACTATGCAGCCAACAGAATCATTGACATCTACCATGAATGAACTACCTAATTTTCAGCACAATCAATGACTTTATACTGTATTTTACATATGTTACAAGTTACTTGAGGCTAATTAGCTCAACATGTAGTTTTTCCTTTTGAACCAAGTTCTGAAGGGTCAGTTCTTGATTTTGCTGCAGGACTAAGCTCCTTCTTTTCAAATCTTTAAAGATTGCTGATGCAGATTACTTGTATGGAAAAAACCAAAAATTTATGTACTTAGCATAACATTTAACTTGTGTTGGATAGGAAATGTGTATTATTCCAAGTCTTCTACAACCAAAATTTCTACATCATCATGCGCAACGGATGGATAAGCAGGAGAAGAAATGTTTGAATTTTGTCTCTCCAACAGAACCCTGTTTGTTTTTTGTTGTTGATCAAATATCATCTTCAATTTTTTTGCTTGTTCTTCGATCCTCATTTGTAACGTTCGCTGAGTCTAGCAACATAAAGAGAATATGATTCAGAAAGATTGGTTTACACAAATTCTTTTATTCTAGGAAAGTACTATCATATTTTTTCAGTAGTATTTACTAATGATGTTCTCAGTATGTAAGTTAAAAGTAGATAAATACACAAGAAGATACCTCTAGTTGCTCATGAAGACACCTCTGGACTTCCAGTTGCATTTTCAGTGCTTCCTTGATTTCTATTCCACTGCAAACAAGTTTGAGATCAGATTTCTTTTCCAGTTAAAACGATCACCAAATTAAATAAGAGAATAGCAAATAGATGTACGTTTTGTTGTCGATCTGTGTAACATTATCCGGACTGTTTCTCTTTTCTGATTTCCCTGCTACATGAAATTGAATAAAACCAAGATCTTCAGAAATAAGCATTATATTCTTTTTCTCAAGAACATGAAAGTAACACTGGAAAATAGCATACTTTCTGTAGATTCTGGAATGTGCTTTGCATTTCGGTATTTCTACAAAGGCAAAAAGTTCAGACAAGGAAAAAACGTTGCTTCAATATTCATCCAGTAATACAAAAAGGACTTGTGAAACAAAGTTCTTTGCTATGAATTAAGAAGTACCTGCAAATGGCTTTTAACATGATCAAGGGTTAAGCCTTCTGAGTCCATCAGATTAAGTATTTGCTTCGGTGTAGCTTCTGACAGATGAATAAGATCAAAGATTATCAACCTCTAGAGAAAGAAAGAAATCAAAGAGACAAAAAGAGAAGTTTGAATTACTTACTGTCAGCACCTCCAAGGCGATTTACACACTCAAGAAATCGCTCGTGGAGATCTTCACTCCATCTGATTCTTGTCTTACTGTGCTTATTGGATACTCCAGAAGATGCAGAGTTATGAGAAGTGAGTGAAGGACTCGCGCATTGTTGCCTCATCTTTTCCAAAGGACAGCCACAGAAATCATGAGAGAGCTGTGGGCATATATAAATATATAAGAAGACTCATGATATTGTATGAGATAAAGCTCAAGATGTTTAAAGTACTTACACTGTAGTTTTGATTTCCATTAAAAGGAATTGAAGCGTGCCTCTTATATGAAGGATCAAATTCTCCCAGCAACTCATTTTTGAGATGCAACATCCTCTCTTTCTCAGGTACATCGGCAAAAGAATATTGTCTACGTAGAGGTTGACTGGTTGAGAATTCTTGGCTGATGAATGATGGCAGAGAAATGTTGTGCTGAAAATCAGGCTCAAGTTGTGCAACTGAATCTGTCAAGAAGTCATTTCTACTTCGTTGAGGATCATATGATGACATTTGAAGATCATAATTATTGACCGGTTGGGAAGTATTATCTTGGTTAAGATCATAATTATCTATCATGAGTTGGGAAGTATTATCTTGGTTAAGATCATAATTATCTATCATGAGTTGGGAAGTATGATCTTGGTTAAGATCATTATTATTGATCATGTGTTGGGAAGTATTATCTTGATTATCATACTGTGTCAATCCCAGGCAACGTTCTGTGGCGAAAAACGCTGAAGTGGGGGATCCAAAAAAGCTGATAATTGTATTTGAAGATGCAGTAGCAATAGGCGAATTACAAGTCTGTTGATGCTGCTGTTGGCGGCGTTCCTCTGGCTGAAAACAGAATCCCATGTGTGATGAATATTGTTGTTGAGCAACTAAATCTTGAGCTGAGATTTTAGGAAATTCTAAAGTATAATCACTTGAAAACTCATTGGTCTGATGTGCTCTATCCTGAGTAAAGATCCTCTGAATACTCATTTCAAGATGATTATAAGAAGCTTTGCAATATCAAAGTCAAGAACCAAAGGTGTATTCTATTAAAAATTTCAAGATTCAAGTTGTATTTTAATTGAGAATCTCTTGTCTCAAGGAATCCCTTAAGGTCATGAGCTGTGCTGGAGAATACGCGGCATCAAAAAAATGACATTTGAATATTCAGTAAACTGAAAATGCAGCACTATTTAATTTCAGATGGACAGCTCCTGAATTCATTCTTTTTTGTATACAGCCTTCATACACAAGATATACAATATGTCAACGACTCAAAATGACAGCTTATTAATTATTGTCTAATACGGATAAGGACTAATGAACAGCCCCTCTTTGACAAAATCAAGGCTACAACATTAGTATAAGAAAACAAATCCCACCTTAGTAAACTATACATAAAATATTACTCTTCCCACCTTAGTAACCAAAAAAAGAGATTTTAGTAGTTCTTATTTAAGTTATTTCTGTCAACTTTTTGATTAAAGGAGAATATAATTTGTGTCTGTAAACTTAATAATGCCATTTCTTTTACTAATCTTGATTTTTTTTTAAAATGCAGGTCTTACAAGTTGTGTCTGTTACATCAACTGCAATTCCTTTTGATTAATTATAATGAAAGTGGGCAGCTCAAATGATCAATAAAATATGTTCCCACCTAATTTTATATTTCATCATTTCAGATGCCTGTTAAGAAACTGCATATACAACATAAAAATCTAGTTTTGATTCTCTAATCATTCCTATTTTTCTCGTTATTTCCCCATCATTAGAAACAACACTAGTGTTGAGTTGCCCCACATCGGTGGAATTTGAGGTCTTTGGTCTTCTTATATGGTCTTGGGCAATCCTCATCTCATAAGCTAGCTTTTGGGATTGAGTTAGGCCCACAGTCCATTTATCATGGTATCAGAGTCAGGCCCATCTCAATTATTGTTACCGATGTTGGGCCCTCATTTATGTTGTCCACGCTCCAGAATGAGGCCTGGGCGTAAGGGGAGTGTGTTGAGTTGTCCCACATCAGGCTTTTGGTATTGAGTTAGGCCCAAAGTCCATTTATCAACTAGTAATACAATATCAACAACTATTACTTCGCTTTGATTCCCGAAAAGAATTTAAATCGGCTATATGAATCATCATTATTCATGTCATAACAGTTCAGCTCTGTCTAAATTCAATATTATAAAAATCTAGTATCTGTAAATGAATCAGAACAAGAGCATGGCAACAAATGAAGAGAATCTAATTCTACATAGTATATAACCAAAGCAAAGAAACAAGAAAATCACCCTGATTTCACACTAGGCCGGGCTGCAATCATTTTGATTATTTAATGTTGTAATAGCAGCCTTATATAGGATTCTCCGAGCTTCTCTGTCTACTGGTTATTTTGCTATTAATTCAAGAATTCTTCCTTTATTTCCTCCTTAAATGTGGTTACGTTCTTTTTTCAATGGCGGCATTTAATTTAAAAGAGTGTTTTCATAAACGTACTTGCTATGTTATGCAAATTGTTTCCTAGGATTAGATATAAGTCTACATCAAACATATACGAAAGAATAATACGGCATGGATTTGGTACAGAATCAAATGAGCCTAAAAAAGCTTGAATGCTTTGTAGAAATCGGCATCTAAGGTTGTTAGGACAGAAAAAATTAGGTGTCATGCGGAAGCTAGTAAAGTAAATCTTGAATGATGATAAATCAGACAGTAGAAGAGAAATCTATCAAAAGAACAAACATTTAACGTGGTTCGGTCAATTGACCTACATCCACTGGCGGAGATGAGCAATTTACTATAATAAAAGAGAGTACAAAATATTTAGAGAACAACCTCACGAAGAGCCAAACATAAGTGACACGCTAATAGTTGTCCTGTAAAGTTCTTCCCCTAAACACAACTCACAAACCCCATGTGACTATAGTGTGGATTCTACTGAACGAGAAGGAAGGATCCTTAATTTATAGAAGTCCAAACATTTTTCTACAAGAAAAAAGACTAGCCAAATATGGGAGATTTATAATTTTCTTCTACTAGAACCATGGGGAGCCCTCCAATTATGGTAATATATTACCCTTTTCTTCAAGAGATAAGAAATCAAATACGGTAAGAAAATTAGGACAACATCTAACAAAGGTGACAACTGAATCTTTCACAGTGTTTTTTGGACATTAAATATTCAAAGGTTTAGTAAAATAAAAATAAAAATATAATAGTATATATACATAAGCTGAAGCCTTTAGAATGTTCCACCAAAGTCTCATTAACCATTATTTATGAAGAAAGTTTAGATGAAGATTGCTTATTCCTTCCTTTTCAATTGTTCTAAACTTATAGAGACCATGTGTTATTCTAATGAAAATCTAGGGATATAAGTATCTAAATATTTTAGTACTGAAGTTCAAATAATCTTTTTGGGGTTGGAGAATTTGTACAAGACCAACAAAAAATTTAGGCCATTGAAATTTGCAGGAGGATAAATTCTTTAATAAGGGTCAATAGGAAATGGTCTAATATATAGTTATACAACTTTTTAAATCTAAGAGTAAATGGTGGAGCAGTAAGATTATAGTAATGGAAAATATGAAAGTCAAATGATTTGCGGACACAACTTGCTTTACTTCGCATTGCTTCTTTCCTTTTATTAGATTTGTCAAATTCCATTTGTGCCTTTGATGACTATTTATTTAAACCTTAAAACAGACGCAATGTGTTGTCAGTGAGAATTATTTGCATATATATTATTACGCGGCGCCTTCTTAGGTTCTTTGTAAGGGCGACGTAAGGCTAAGGAATCGATGTTAGTGTGATTGTTGTCTGTCAAATAAGGTCCCCTCCGTATGCTAAACTAGATTGTCAGTGCCGTACGGGAAAACCAATGTCGTGAGCGTCTAAAAGAACTGAAGCGAGCAATTGATGAATGAAAGCTGATTGCATCGATGAAATAAAATCTATTACAAAAGTTAGGCGGTGTCGAGGAGGAGAGACACCAGTACAAAAAAATGTTTACTTGCTTGAATGTTTGAATGCTTGATCCCCTTAATAATGCTTAAAAAAAATAAACCAAAGTTACAAGAGTTGACCTATGAAAGCTGTAGATGCATACATTCTTTTATGATTCCTTCTCTCACTTCTTGAAGACTTTCTTTTTCATTCAATAGCGCCTCTCCTATAAGAGAAGGAGCTTTCTTCACCCCTACGTACGGCAGGCCCTTCTTCAAGAGTGCCCTTTCCCCAGCCTCCAATCGTCTCAGAAGAGAAGACTTTATACCTACTATTTCGTCTGGTTTTTGGTTTCTAGTCTTATTTTATTAGTAGCCATGATAATAAAGTATATATGAATTTCTTATACTTACCAAACAAAAAATGCAAATATAACAAATTCTTTGTTTAACATATCCTATATTACATCCTTGTCTTTCAAAGATTCAATGAAATTCTAGATAAATTTAGTGTCTAACATTTGATGCTGAATAATTACAAACAAAGTAACGACGTACGATAAATTTAAAGAGTGTCTTTCATATTAAAATCGTTTTATAAATTATGCCAACGAATCGCCATTGACAGCTTATAAACTTTGTATCTTAAAGAATAATAAGATCAGTAATGTCTTAAGAACAATTAAATAAATTGACTATGTCATTAATTGAAAAAGAAATGTTCAAAGATAATAATAAAAATAATTAATATCTTTGTCTTTCAAAAGCTAAAGAATAAACTCCAAATAAAAAATGTATAAATCTTATTCTATAAGTTTACTATACCTTTTATTAAGATTTAGCTTCTATAAGCCTAGAAATACAATAAAATGTTGTAAAAGCAGCTGGAAGTGCAAACTGTTGTCACCATCCGATTAGGAAAACGAAATCTGGCTTTTAATTTTAAGAAGATTAACTTAAATAATCGATCTCGCAATCGTTTAAATTAAAAATAACCTACGGATATATATAACGTATAATAGTGTATAATTAATATATAATCAATATATACTGATTAAAAGAAATTAAACAGTAAATTCAATAAACTATTTACGTAAAAATCTCTTATTTTAACGACCAAATTGCATCAACATCAAACAAGTTTAGTGCCCGTAACCCAATTTTGTGCAGACCAGTTTTGAACAAGTTGATGAGATATCGATGCAACTCTATTGACAAATTGGATATGCATATTGGGCCTCGTTTGAAGTGGATATTTACCCATCAAGTACAGAGTGATAAACCTAGAATCGTCAATATGGGCTTGGCCCGGTGGAGCGGCCCAAGCAAATCTGTGACTTAATATGGTTGGGCTAAGATTTTTGGAGCCCATTTAGGAAGGAGGATTTTAAGCACAGCCCAAGTAAGCCCGTGGCCCTTGAGGCTGGACCGAGGCTAAGCAGGGCCGGCCTGTAACGATCCAACCTGTCGTTTTGTTTTCTAGGTCCTCGTTCCCCTAATTAAGACTCTCTATATGTGCTTTTACTGCTTTATGACTTGCGGGGATGGTTAGTTCGGGTTTGGAAGGGTTCGTGTTGAAATCAGAACATTTAGTTTCTTAATATTGGCTTAAAATGGTGTTTGACTTGAGTCAACATTTTGAGTAAACGACCTCGGAACCAGGATTTGACGGTCCCAATAGGTTCGTATGATGATTTTGGACTTTGACGTATATCCGGATCAGGTTTCGGATGACCCGGGAGCGTTTCAGCGCTTAATATTGAATGTTGGCGCATTGAAGGTTTTTCAAGTTCTTTAAGTTGAGTTTGGAGTAGGTTTTGGTGTGATCGAGGTCCGTTTGGGATTCCGAGCCTGTATATAGTTCCATATGGTGATTTGTGACTTGCACGCAAAATTTGGCGTCGTTCCGAGTTGATTTGATAGGAATCGGACGCGTGGAAGTGTTTCTAGAAGTTTTTGAGTTTCATAATTCAATTCATGTGTTTTGGCGCCCAATTCGTATTTCTAGATGTTATTTTGGTGTTTCGATCGCGCGAGCGGGTCCGTATTATGTTTTTGGATGTGTGAGTGTGATTGGATGGGGTCCCGGGGGCCCCAGATCCGAAACAAATTGGAATCGGACTCGAAAACTTTGCACGAGGGACTGCTGGTGCTCCAGTTCTGGTGCGTCTGCACCTGCGTGATTTTTTGGCAGCAAAAGCGAGCCTATGATCGCAGAAGCGGCCTGGGAGTGAGTAGCCAGTGGTCCGCAAAAGCGGAGAAGTTCCACAGAAGCGAGCTCGCATCTGCGATGATGGAGCCGTAGGTGTGAAGCAAGGCTAGCCAGGCGTGGGTCGCAAGTGCGATAAGCCTTCAGCAGAAGCGGGTTTGCAGAAGCGAAGGGAGGCAGCCTGAGCTAGGACCGCACCTGCGATGGATTTCCCGCAGGTACGGCATCGCAAGTGCGCCCTAGGATCCGCAGAAGCGAAAATCGTTGGGGAAGTGAGGTTCATTTAATGTCGAGACTTAGGCTATTTTGGTTCATTTCTTTTACTTCTTCGACGATTTTTGAGCTCCTTGAAGATGAGTTTTCACCTAGCATTTTGAGATAAGTAATCTCTATACAAGATGAGTTTAATACATATTTTTTGGGTAGATTCTTAACACATAAATTGTAGAAATTTTGAATTTTGTTGAAAAATCTAGGTTTTGATAAAAATGGTATTTAACCACGAAATTGATTTGGCATTGGGTGAAAATTTATATATTTGAGTTTGTGAGGTTAAGCATAACATTTGTCTTCGAAAATTTCCGGAATCCGGGCACGGGGGCTTGGAGGGAAATTTTAAGAATATTTTAATTTGGGTTTGGCAATTACTCTAATAGCTAAATTATGAACTTGTGAGTGTATATTGATTAATTTATATAATATTTGACTAGTTTCGGATTGTTCAACACCGAATTGAGACTTTAGAGTGAATTCGTGGGCCGAAAAGTGAGCTTTGAGACGAGATAAGTCTCTTGCCTTACCTTGTAAGAGGAATTTTACCCCATAGGTGTTTTAACTTACTATTTTCTTCTAATTGTGGGGGCTACATATGTACAAGGTGACGAGAGTCCGTGCGTAGCTACTAATCATGCTTAAATCCGGGTAGTTTTAGGATCCAAATCATATAATACTTGTATTGTTTGCACTCTACTTGTTAAAGTAAGTGCCTAAATTATATTGAAACTTGATAAAGAATTCGTAAAGGCCGAATTTCACTTACTTTGAGTTTTGACAGGTTATTTGACCGTTAATACAAATTGTGCTTCCTTGTGTATTAGTCTTATGTTAACTTTTAAATTGGATGTTTATTGAGTATTCTCTCTTCCTGTGGAGCGGGCTGAATGCCTCGGCAGTATAATAGATGCATCTATGGTTTGTGTCGCTCGACCCTCGGCAGTGTACACATTATTTTAGATCGGATCGTACGACCTCGGCATAAATCGTGCGTTTTAATGCTTGGAGCCTGAATACACTTGACATTATTTTTTATGACTTGAGAGGTTATAATTTATTTATTGCCTCGAAATTGATTTGGAGTTACTATGTGTTAGTTGGAGATTTTTGGAAATTACTATCAGTTAAAGAATCATTTATTCACTGCTTGCTATTATGTTGTTATTATTATTCACATATTTCATGCCTATTTAGAATTCCTATATTTTTATTGTTGGCCCATAGTAAGTGTCGATGTTGACTCCTCGTCACTACTTCTTCGAGGTTAGACTAGATACTTACAAGGTATATGTTGTTTATGTACTCACGCTACGCTTCTGCACTAATTATGCAGGATCTGAGGCAGGTGCATCTGGTGTTCATTCAGGCGCGCACCCCCGTTATCCTCAGGCATAGTAGTGAGCTGCTCTCTGAGTCCGTTCTGCAGCACCCGTCGTCTCTCTCTTTTATATTAACTTTCTGTCTATCTCATTTCAAACAGTAGTTTAGGTGTTTTGTATATTCTACTAGTTGCTCATACACTTGTGACATCGGATTTTGAAAACATGCTAGCAGACATTTGATGGCTCTTGAGTATTTATTTCATCATACTTGTTCTTTTATTTGTTTAAGCTTTACTTTATCAATTTTTCACTTCTCATTTACTTAATAAATAAAAATTAACTACTTTGAAATTTTTAAAAGAATAAATACATGGCTAGTTCACTGTTAACGTTAGGCGCCATCACGGCCTATAGGAGAATGGATAGTGACACGGCCCGTGGGCTTAATAATGCATTTAATTAAAAATATAAAAGAAAAATACAGGGAATTCAAAATAACAAGAGAGTAGTAGAATCTCAATCTGGTAATATTTTTTACGCGAACGTTAATTTTTTTTTTTTTGTTCTTAAAATTTTTAGTTATTTGTTAATGTTTAACTAATTAACATTGCATATAATTATATATTTTGGTAAAAATGAAGATGATATGTTGGTGTTGGATGTGCAATGAGTACCTTGAAAATATTTTGAGTATTGATTTTTACTAAATAAAATATTGTCCTCCTTTTTTGTGTTTTATTGTCATCTATTGGAACAATGTCAAAATTATTAAGTTTTGCATAAATTTTTTATCCAACAAGTATATATATATATATATATATATATGCTTACTATTCTATATATGCATCCGGACCAGAAAACCAGCTTATGGCTCTGATACCAATGAAGGAACACGTTAATATAAACACATTAGATTGGCGCATAAATCCTAAAATGCGAACTTACTTGTTCTTCGTGAAGCGGAAGGTGGATGAACCGCGGCTGGAATCATTGGTCAGTGGTGGTTGTCACATTGCGATGGACCCCCTATACCACAGTCTAAAACTTTAACTGGAACTAAGAGAGAAGAGTGTAGAATAATACCATTTTCAGTATTTTTAGAAGTACACAATATGTGTACTTATATAGGGATAGCTAGGATTACAGTAATTACTAAAATTACTATGATTTGCCCTAGTGGGCCCTAAGAGCACCCCTTATGGGTGAACTCTATTTTCTACATCTCCTACTCAAACATAATGAGAGTGCTTATTTAGTCTGAGAACTAGACTCCACGTTAATCTAATGTTTTAGATTAACGTGTTCCTTCATTGGTATCAGAGTCATAAGCTGATTTTCTGGTTCGGATGCATATATAGAATAGTTCTAAATTTGGGTTAAAACTTAAAATTTTAAAAATATAAAAAATAATTTTTAAAATAGTGGGCCGGCCTATGGGGGCCCGTAACCCACGTAAGACTAGGTTGGGGTGACCATTTTAGGGCCCATCAAAATAGTGAGTCAGCCCAACCCATCAAAGCCCAAGCTTGCACAGGCTAAGCTAGGTCGGGCTGGACCAACCCGTATTGACAGCTCTAAATAAACCCTCAATCATACTAGCCCCTAGCTCAGTAATTTGCAGGTTGTTATCTATGGATAGTACTAAAACGTTTTAAATTATAACTATCTTGTAATTCTTCCTTAAAAAATCAGTGTTATGTTTTTTTTTTTTGATAATCGAAAAATTCTCCAACATTAATGGTGTAAAATTTGAAATTCGATGGATAGTAGATCCGCCTTTCTACACTTCTATACTAAAACATCATGTATTTGTTTGCGGCAGACTTTGAACCGTGATATGTGCGCACATTAGGAAAATTCATTAACTATCTTGTAAGTCTCACTTAAACATTTTTTTTCTTAGTGTTTTGCAACTCCGACTATATCATGTTTATGTTATTATTGATTACTTTGTTTATAGTAAATAATTTCTCGGCACGTATGTTGCACGAGAATATCGACTTATGTAATATGCAATTTGTAAAATAAAATACGTTTAATTAAAACAAGGCATCTATATATCATTTTTGTATCATCACTTAAGCCATTTGAAAAGGGTCAAAAAATTTTAGTAGCATTATAAGTGAATTTTCATATAAAACTAACGCATTCAAGGCATCATAAATAAAACTAATATCTTGTTAGTATATGTAGACACTTAAGTAGATTCAAATCATAGAGAGAGAATGAAGAAATTGAATAATAGAATCGTATAGGACATAATGGATTTGACAATATACTTATGTGATGAAAGACTACCTAGTGTCAAAGTAATTAAGTAATTGGTATTATTTTCTGCAGAGTCAAAATTAATATAATAATATTTTACTTTCACAACGAAACCTGACTATCAACATTTTGTTTAGTAAATATACATATTTATTTTGCTAAGCATTTACATTGCAACCTAACAAATATTTTGCAACATCAAAAAGTATAACACACATACGTCATTCTCCGTCACAAATTATAAAGTCCTAAGATATATATCTGAAATATTGTAGATAAACAACTTAATCTTTTACTCCTTTATTCATAAATTAGGAAGACTTTTTAAGTGCATCTCAACTCCTTTCGTAATCAACATTTTCTATGTTACACTTGCCACAAGTTATATTATTATTCATAAAATCCACTTTGATCTTGTAGCATTTTTTGTAAGAAGAATATGGGTCATCTTTATTATAATCTATGAGTTTTATTCATGCTACTAAATTATATAGTGAAAAATTAATTTCATTTGGTAGAAGAAATAACTACTATAATATCCTTAGTTATTTTCAATCATAAAATGCATGCAAGACACTATATATTTATGAGATTATGAACGTCTATGCTTAATATTGGACTTCATAAATTATAAAGGACAAATAATTAAAGAATAAATAAAGTAAAGAAAGTAAAACCCAATTTTATTGCCACTTCCTTCTTAACTGGTAAAGTTGCTGCCATGTAACCAGGATGTCATGAGTTCGAGCCGTAAAAACAGCCTCTTGCAGAAATGCAGGGTAAGGTTGCGTAAAATAGACCCGTGTGGTCCGGCCCTTCCTCAAACCTCGCGCATAGCAGAAGCTTAGTATACCAGATTGCTATTTTCTTTTTCTCAATTAATTCTTTGATGTTGTATTTTGGGAGTGATTTTATGGTGTGCCTCACACAACTAACATCAGTTGTGTAAGGTTTTTTTTTCTTTATCTCATATATTTACAAACGCATATCTTATATAATTAGATCCACAAAATTATAAAATTATAAAATTTTGAGACAAAAAAGGTCTTACACAACTAACGGCAGTTGCGTAAGCACACAAAATAAAATTTTTCGTATTTTGGTCATTCGTAGTAAAGACCGTAATGATTTGAAATTTCTGAAATTGTTAATTTTATATTGGCTTTTCTTCTTTTACGAAACCCATATGATCAACATTGGGCAGTCAACTTTTACCATCTTGTCGCCATCAGCGGAGAGATCAATCCTTTGAATTTAGTCTTGCTCGACACGCTAAGGATCGCTTGATACGAATACAAATAATATAGGGATTAGTAATGTAGAGATTAGTAATATAAATATTAGTAATACAGATTGTAATATTGAGATTATTTTTTATCAAGTGTTTGATTTATTGTATTAAAAATTAGCTATGCAATGTATAATCTAAGCTTGTGTTTGGTTTAAAATTGTACAAAATCTTCTTTACAATTATACCCTTGAATATTCTTCTTTCTGTATATAAATAAATTTAGGAAAAGGGTTTGAGGGGCGGTTTAGTAATTTTAGGATCTTATCCGGGTATAGTTAATTCAAGGATTAGTAATCCCTTGATTTTCTTGGTATTAGCTAAGCCCTCCTATGAGGTATAAATAATCTATGTATTAGGTATGCATAAATTAAATTGAGCAACCAAACATTATATTGAACGTATTAAATTTTATATAAAAATTATTTTACTTAGTACAGCCTATCAAACGAACCCTGAAGTAAATCATCAACAACTTGACCATAATATTTTTAATCCCGTTTTGGCTCTTGAACTGTCTTGCTTTAATTGATTGTGTCGAGATAATAATATTTTTCACTATTTATTTATGCAACCCAATAAAAAGAATTGGCAAAATGATTTTTTTGAAGAATGATAAATTGGCCAAGTGTTTAAAAGAATGACTAAGCAACAGACACAACCTTTTTGAGAAGGCACCAATTTATTCGTTTTCTTATTATTTTTATTTAAATATTATATTTGAATAATACTTAATTATATATAATAATTTAAATAATTAGAAGGGTATATATGTAAATCAACTTTCTAATCTAGGGTTCCTTTTTTTATAATAACTAATCTTAGACGCGCTTTGTGCGTGTATCGCGGCTTAATGAATAATTTTTTTTATAGAAAAAATACATAAATAGTATATTAAAGTTTCTATTAACAATGTAAAAATACTAAATATTGGATAAATATAACAAAGAAAAATATAGAACAAAAAATTTTTCAATGCCTATATAACTTTCTTTAATTTAATAGAGATTTATTATTAGGTGTATCATATTGACAAATAAGGTGACAATTGAAATTTGATAAAGCAATATGATCTAATATGTTCAATGATCCCGAAACACAATATAATTTAATTAAAATTTTAATATTGATCGCACATCGCGGGTACGACTACTAATTTAAATAATTAGAAGGGTCTATATGTAATTCAACTTTCTGATTTAGGGGTTCCCTTTTTCATAATAACTAGTCTTAGGGTATGCGCTTTGCGTGTGTACCCCAACTCTATGGATAATTTTTTTTAATTAAAAAAAATACATAAGTAGTATATTAAAATTATATTTTAAACTAATGAAATTGATAAATATTGATCCAATATAAATAACTCAAGAGATGAAGAAAATCAGTCCATATATACACACACACACACATATATATATATATATATATATATATATATATATATATATAAAATTTAATTCTATGCAATACATTCTTAACGTGTTTCATAAAATCACCATGCGATAAATTAACATTTTTATTTATTAATTGAAAATATCAAAGAATTTAAGAAACGTCATAAAATCTAAGAGAGTAAAAGTGGTGAATTCAAAGTTGAACTCAGAGTTCAAGATATTAGCACATTCAAAATTTAAAAATTAATTGTAATACTAAATATTTGAAATATTATCCATAATTTCATTATATCCAACATGGAATGTATATTTATTGTTATTATTGTATACATATTTAACTAATAAAATTATTCTAATATGATTTCGTTAAAATGATTATTAACACTCTCTTACGAAAAAGAAATAAGCAAAAAATTTAAAAGCAGCAAAATCGTGTTCATAATCTTGAGATAGTAACACTCTTAGGAGAGAAAAAATAGAAAATTCTTGTTGCATTCAAAAATGCTAAATTTTAGGAGGCTTTACATACTTCAAATAAGAATAATATTTAACAAGTAAAATTTTAGTTGATTTAAAACATTTACATTTTAAGGAAAAACTCATATGACAAATTTGTACAATTATAATCTATTTTAAAGAGGTAAAAAACGCGAATGATATTTCCCTAAGAGTATTCATGCTTTTAATATAGTATAGATATGAATAAATAGATAGATATTGATATAGATAAAATTCTAGCTTCAAATCCTGCCTATGTCTTCTTTTTTCTAAGCTTTAATTGATTAAAATATTTTATAATACTAAAGTACTCACACCACATTAGATACGTTAATTTGTAATTTGGATACCTCCCGGTAATGAAATAAAATCATTCGGTAGCCGAGCTTGAAAATATTTTGTGATGATTCGATAGGTAATTTTGAGTTTTAGCCTTTATTTTTGTGTTTTGAGATTTCGATTAGCTCCAATTTAATATTCTTCGATTCGCGTGCACAGTCCGTGTCTTGTTCCATAAAATTTTTGTATGAAGGATTGAAGAAAATGTGAAATATTATCTTAAAACTCATTTGAGTTGGCTACGATCAACATTTTGAGTAAACGGATGCGGATCTGTGTTTTGACGGTCCCGATGGGTTCGTATCATGATTTGGGACTTGGGCGTATGCCTGGAATCGAATTTGGAAGTCTCTAACTTGAATTAACGTAATTGTTGAAAACTAGCAATTTAAAGGTTTAAAGAATTTCTAAGTTT
The DNA here is from genome assembly GCA_002018475.1 of Nicotiana obtusifolia. Lineage (NCBI taxonomy): Eukaryota > Viridiplantae > Streptophyta > Magnoliopsida > Solanales > Solanaceae > Nicotiana > Nicotiana obtusifolia. The sequence continues at coordinate 2,745 of MCJB01052547.1, read as the reverse complement.
GACCGTAGGTTGATTTTATTACTACCGAGTTTGGATTTCGATTCCTGAACTTGGTACATGTTCATTTCACTATTCATGACTTGTATGCAAAAATTTATGCAAAACGGAGTTGATTTGACGTGATTCGGACGTCCGATTGTAAATTTAAAAGTTCTTAAGTTTCTTTGAAAATTTTATATATTTTGATGTCTGATTCGTAGTTCTAGGTGTTATTTTGGTGTTTTGATCGCGCGAGCAAGTACGTATGATGTTATTATACTTGAACGCATGTTTGGTTTGGAGTCCGAGGGACTCGAATGAGTTTCGATAAGGCTACAGAGTTGTTTTTGGACTTAGGCAATTGCTGGTTCTGAGTTTTTTGATATCTGGTGCACACTAATTTGCGATCGCGAAGCTACTCTCGCGATCGCAAAGAGTAACCTGGGCTGGAATTTCCTCTATGCAAGCATGAGGTTGAGGTCGCGAATGCGAAGCAATGATGGGATCAACCTTCGCAAACGCGACCAAAGCTACGCGAATGCGATGGGTATGGGCCTGGAAGGTGGATCATATGTGTGTTCTATGCGAATGCGATCGAAGGGTCGTGAATGCGAAGGCCGTGGGTAGAGCCATCTCGAACGCATAGGATATCACGCGCACGCGAAGGCCACTTAGGCCGCTGCACTTCGGGAGCGCGTTAGTCCCTTCACGAATGCGAAGAAAGCCTGACGCCCAGTAACTTAAATGTTCCAAAGACGGGATTTTCTTCATTTTCACCATATTCACATTAGAGCTCGGCCTAGAGGTCATTTTGAAGAGAAATTTCATCCCCACTTCGTAGGTTAGTATATTTTAACTCATTTTCTTCCATTTCCATCAATACTCATTGATTTCTAACCTTAATTTATGCTCTTTCATGATAGAAAATTAGGAATTTGGGTAGAATGGGAGAGGGGGGGTTGTAAAATTAAGATTTAGACCTCAAATGGAGGTTGGATTTCGAAAGTAATCACATAATCAGGCTCGGAAATAAAGGTAATTGAATTTTGATCAGAATCTCGGGTTTTGACCAAGCGATCCCGGAGTTAACTTTTGTTGACTTTTTGTGAAAAGTGTAAAGATCTTTGCTTTATCTATTGTAATTGATTCCCTAATATTGTTTGATGACATTAAGTTAATTTTGGTTAGATTCGATTGGTTTGGAGGCGAATTTTAAAGGAAAGGCCCAGGTTGAGCTTTGATTTGATTGGGGAGCTAGGTAAGTATTGGGTCTAACCCTGATTTGAGGGAATTAAGAACCTTTGAACTATATGTTATGTGAATTACGTGTGTAACGACATATATGCGAGGTGACGAGTGTATACACGTCGTCATAACAATTATGTCCTTGCTTTTCTCGTATTTCATGAATTATCTTATTCCATGTCTTAATTGTCATATGCTTTAATTGCTTTCTATGCCATAATTTGATACTTGTCATTACTTATTCTTGTTTTGAAATGTTTGTTTCTACCATGACTCTGTGACTAATTGCTACCTGCTTTAATTGTCTTACTTGTCACGTACTTGACCTGTCTTGTTACTATTGTATTATTATTTATATTCATTATTTTCGTTTGTATATGGTTCCTTTATTGCTTTGCTTTCATATTCTTTAATCGTAGAGATTCTTGTGAATTGAACTGTTGGATTGATTACATTTATTGAATTTATTTATAGATTGGGTTGCCTGTCGCAACGGTTGTGATTAGGGCTGGCTAAGGGTCCGGTCCGGTCACGGACCGGATTTTTTTTCCGGTCCGGTACCATTATTATGCCCAAAACCGGACCAAACCGGTCCCTAACGGTCCGGACTCACCGGTTAAATTTCGTTAGACCGGACCAGGACCGGTACCGGTACCGGTGGCCGGTATACCGGTCCGATCCGGTCCGGTCGCCGGTTTATTCTATTTTTTTTTTGATTTTTTTTTAATAATTAGTTACCATTGACTCATTTATTTAAGTTTATAAATAATTGAAAATTATGTTTTAAATCCGAATTTTAGAATTAAAGAAGTTACTATATAATAATATTCTTATAAGTTTTTGGAAATATAACTTATAATTAGAAATATAACTTATTCAAAGTTAGTAAAATTATAAATTTTGTAGTAGTGTAGTAGAAGGAAATTATAAGTTTTGAAAAATATAACTTATAATTAGAATTAAAGAAGTTACTATATAATATTCTTACAAAGTTTCAATTAGTTTCAAACTTTATAATATTTGATTCAAATTTCAAACCTTTAAATATATTCAAAGTTAGTAAAATTATAAATTTTGTAGTAGTGTAGTAGAAGGAAATTATAAGTTTTGAAAAATATAACTTATAATTAGAATTAAAGAAGTTACTATATAATAATATTCTTATAAGTTTTTGATTCAAATTTCAAACCTTTAAATATATTCAAAGTTAGTAAAATTATAAATTTTGTAGTAGTGTAGTAGAAGGAAATTATATGTTTTGAAAAATATAACTTATAATTAGAATTAAAGAAGTTACTATATAATATTCTTACAAAGTTTCAATTAGTTTCAAACTTTATAATATTTGATTCAAATTTCAAACCTTTAAATATATTCAAAGTTAGTAAAATTATAAATTTTGTAGTAGTGTAGTAGAAGGAAATTATAAGTTTTGAAAAATATAACTTATAATTAGAATTAAAGAAGTTACTATATAATATTCTTACAAAGTTTCAATTAGTTTCAAACTTTATAATATTT
>MCJB01052546.1:7198-30317 GCA_002018475.1 Nicotiana obtusifolia | reverse complement strand
AAAGAAGGTCATATTAACCCCGAAAAAAGTGATCCAAAAATGGATTTGACCTAAAGTTTCAGGGTATGTCCGACCAAAGATTTTACCTACCCAATAGTGAAATCCTGCAAATAAAGCAAAAACGGCTCCCATAGAAAGTACATAATGGAAATGTGCAACCACATAATAAGTATCATGTAGAGCAATGTCTAGCCCAGAATTAGCCAGAACTATTCCAGTGAGTCCTCCTATGGTGAACAAAAAGATGAACCCTACAGCAAATAACATGGGTGTTTTGTATTGTATCGAACCCCCCCACATGGTAGCGATCCAACTAAAGATTTTGATTCCAGTGGGGACAGCTATGATCATGGTAGCTGCGGTGAAGTAGGCACGGGTATCAACGTCTAAGCCCACAGTAAACATATGATGAGCCTAAACAAGAAATCGAAGAACACCTATACTGATCATGGATAAACCATGCCTAGATACCCAAAAATCGGTTTTCCCGAAAAAGTAGAAACGATATGACTTATGATACCGGATCCAGGCAGAATGGGAATATACACCTCTGGATGACCGAGGAACCAAAAGAGATGCTGGTATAATATGGGGTCTCCCCCTCCAACGGGATCAGAAAAGGTTGTATTAAAGTTTCGATCGGTTAATAACAAGGTAATTGCCCTTGCCAGTACCGGATGTGATAATAAAAGTGGGAATGTTGTCACTAGAACGAACCACACAAATAGAGGTGATCTATGCATAGTCATTCCAGGTCCACGTATGTTGAAGATAGTTGTTATAAAATTAATAGAACCTAAAATGGATGAAACATCAGATAGATGAAGACTAAAAATTGCTAAATCAACTGCTCCTCCAGAATGGCTGGTAATACCACTTAAGGGCAGATAGACCGTCCATCTAGTGCTGCTACCCACTTCTACAAAGGCTGAGCTTAATAGGAGCAAGAGACTTGGAGGCAACAACTACAATAAAATATTATTTAATCGTGAAAATGTCATGTCAGGCGCACCTATCAGAATCGGGACAGACCAATTACCAGATCCACATATCATCGCCGGCATAACCATAAAAAAGATCATTAAAAAAGCGTGAACCGTTATTAAAACATTATAAATTTGATGATTCCCATCAAAAATTTAATCGCCGGGTCGTGCTAATTCCATACGAATCAGTACTGAGAAGTATATGCCCTCCTCAAGACCTTGTGCTAGGCCTAGCCAACATGAGCTCCACCACTAATATACCCGCTAGTGCTAAGGCAATTGCAACAATGGAGTAATTATTTCCGTCATGTACTTGACGATGTTCGCTAGCCGTTGTCGATTAAGCAAAGCGGCCCTTGGGTTTAAGTATCAAGAGCGACTTAGTAAAATAAGTGATCTAAAGCTAAATTTTAATAACAGGCCTTAAACACTCTCTATATATATATATAAAAGTTGGTGTCCCCTTTCTGTTTTTCGCACTTATTTATACAGTGCAGTACTCTTACAAGAAAAGGAGCCTTCACAATAATTATCTGTTAGTAATATTTATTTATACTGGTAAGGGTTAATGCAAGTTAATAAAATATAAATCATGTGTTTCAGTACATTACTTTGGATCTTATTGTAAAAAATACTTATTTATTAATATGAAATTTGAGTAGTTTAATCCATAGTTCAAAAATATTTCTATTGTTAAAATTTGAGAATTTAAAATAAATACTTAAAAACTCGGAAATGAGATTTATGACATTCTTAAAATCACATACAAGGAAATAATGTAAATTTTTTATTAATATAAAAGGTCAAATAATTAATAAAATAGAGTTTTTAAAAATTTATGGTAACTTTTTGACAGAGGCGTTACTAGTTTAAAAAGGCCTCATCCGAAGAAGAAACAATTAATTCTAACTTGAAAGATTAAAAACTTCAAAACTTAAAAATAAGATTTAATGCATTCTTGTGTCATCTTACAAAATAATAAAAATTTGTATTAATCAAAAAGACCTTGAACTGGTATTTACAACTTTCTTAACGTGACTATAAAAGGAGATAATGAACTTCTATTAAATTTACTGATTTCCTACCATTTTAATAACTTGATGTCTTGGAAATAATGATCATAAGAAAATAGTGTGATTTTTAAAAGTTAATTGCAACTTTTTAACTAAGATGATACTCCAGTTTTCTTATGGTAAATGTAAGGTTTATGATGGAGAATTAAAATTAATAGCTTCTTGAGAAACTGAAGTAAAATTTTCGAAAGGAGATTGCATTCCTAACATCATCATACAATGGAATATTAAAGTTTTTAATGATTAATCACAATTACAATTTTATCAACACAGAACGCACTTATGAATGATGGAAAAAGAAGAAGCAATCCAGTTAATCTTTCTTGAATCTAGTTATCCTAAGTGACATATTGAGCCGCTTTCCAGTTAAGTCTTTGCTGAAATTCAAATGTGGGTGCTGCCATATTGGATTCCACAACTCTTGACCCTCGCTTCATTCCACAAGTTACTTAGATTTAATTTTATTATTAGTCTATCACGTTTGTCAGACACCTCGAGAAATGTTGGACAAGGCAAAATTCATTTTTATTTAACAAAAGACCACCACTGCGATGTGGTTCGTCAGACAAAGGAAAATACATGAAAGTTGAGACAAAGGAACAAAGTTCTTCATATGGTAGTAATATTATCATGGAGAGCGGTGATCACGTAGCTATTGTCTATGCTCACACGTGACCTGTGCTGCATTACACTGACGAGATCGTGAGGGTTCAACACAAGGTTATCTTAAAATTGTAATCCTGAAATTATAATTATACTTTCTATATGAAATAAATTACTCTCTCCGTCTCGATTTATATAGCAGTTGAGTCTAAAAATGAAGAAATACTTTTTAAATTTATGATCTAAAATAAATTATAAATATTTGTATAATTGTAAATCAATTCATCAAGAATAACGTAAAAATTTTAAAGATAAATTATTTCTAAATAAGTAAATATAACGTTCTTTTTGGCAGAAAGAATACCACCTAAATGGAAATCGACAGAGTACTAAAAGTTTGGTATAAAATTAGATAGATATTAGCTAATACTAATAACCAAATAATAAATGCAATCCCAAAACAAAACGATCCCTGACGGTCTCCCCATATAACCGTTAAACGTTGTCTATTATACCCTCTATTTTCATTTATATGAAACACTTTAAGTCAGGGGGATTTGCAGTCGTACTTTATATTTGTGTCACCTTTTAACATATATCCTATTTTTAAAAATTGTTGATTTGGTAGCCAACTGACAAATAATCCGTAATAATATGACAATTATACCCCTGACAAAAGATATAAAAGCTGCATCACGCATTAATCTCGTTCTCCTCCATCACTCTATCCCTCCTCAGATCTCTTCTCCTCTCAGCAGCTTTATCAAAAAAAGAGAAAGTTGAACCAGATTCATATTCCGAATTCAAAATTACAAATTACATTATAAGTATTGCAATTCATCTCAGAATTTGAATTAGTTTGTGAAACTAATTGATCTTCGTGATATATGTTTCTGCAATTATTTTCGTAATCCGTCATGCTTTTTAAGTTTTAAACTTAAAAAACAAAATTGGAATTCAATTAACGCCTATAGATATTTTCACTTATGCTCATTTAATCACACTTGCATGAAGTTATTTGACAGATATAGCATGGAGTTTTCACTTATAGATCTTCAAAAACTTTTCAAAACTTCAAATTTAATTCAGATATAGAATAAAGTTGTTTCACGTTGTACACTGAAATTTTAATCAAATACAAGCTAAAACTTCATGCTAAAGTAGCTGAAGTTGTTTCAGGTTGAAGCTAAAACTTCATGCTAATAGATGCTGAAGTATTTAGTTCATTTGATAAAACTTCAGACCACCACGTGCTGAAGTTTGGTCAAGCAATCTAAAGTATGCTAAAGTTTTTTTAGTTTTGCTAAAACTTAAGACTAAACATCCTTAAGTTTTTGTCTTGCAGTATGTAATTTTATAAAGAATTTTTGCTAATGCATGCTGAAGTTATTTAGTTTATTTGCTAAAACTTCACACTAAAACATGCTGAAGTTTTGTCCTGCAGTCTACAATCGTGTCATGAGTTTTATCCGAAAATTCAGTCTACACAAGCTGAAGTTTTTTAGTTCATTTGCTAAAACTTCAGGATAAACATACTTAAGTTTTTGTCTTGCAGTATGTAATTTTCTAATGAATTTTTTATAATGCATGCTAAAGTTATTTAGTTCATTTGCTAATTCCTTCTATTATTTGAAGAGAATTAATATAAAAAAATTAACGCACAAAAAGATTAAAATAAAAATATATAATATTTTATTGAACTACATTAAACAGAAATTAAAATTTAGCTAAACCTACATTAAAGCTAAAACTTCATGTGACACGTTAAAGCTAAAACTTCATGCTAATGGATGTTGAAGTTATTTAGTACATTTGATAAAACTTCATACCAACACTTGCTAAACTTTTCTCAAGCAGTCTACAGTATGCTGAAGTTATATGTTCATTGGCTAAAACTTCAGACTAAACATGCATAAGTTTTTGTCCTGCAGTATGCAATTTTAAGGTAGTTTATGATGTTTTACGATGATGTTTTAAAATGGGTTCGTTAGATTTATTGTTGTTTTAACAAATTGATGATTGGGGTTTGCTCTTGATGATATTTGGAGGTTATGTTTCAAAACTTCATTTCCTAAAACTTCTCTACACTTTTTGTTTTTGGAACAACTGTTTTTATATATATATAACTTATCCATGTTGAAATTTTTTTGTTCGTTTCCTCTTCACAATAAACATACTGAAGTTTTTTCCAATAGTCTGTAATTTTTGTAATGAGTTTTTCCGAAATTTCAGTCTAAATAAGCTGAAATTTTTTAGTTCATTTGCTAAAACTTCAGACTAAACATGCTTAAATTTTTGTCCTGCAGTATATAATTTTCTAATAAATTTTTACTAATACATGCCGCAGTTATTTAGTTCATGTCCTAAAGCTTCATACCAAAGCATGCTGAAGTTTTGTAGTATTATGCTGAAGGAAAAATGATATTTTTTCTTCTGTTATTTTCTGAGTTTAAAGAGAATTAATATAAAAAAATAACGCAAAAAAGATTAAAACAAAAACATATAATATTTCACTAAACTAAATTAACAGAAATTAAAATTACATAAAGAAATTACTTAAAACTAAAAATAAAATAATAAACCTTTAGATAAAAGGATTATACAAAAAAAAAAAAAAAAAAACATCCATTCCATCGTCGTCGTCGTCGTCGTCGTCGTCGTCGTCAGACCCACGAGCGGTTGCAGGACTATCATAGGAGCCTTCTCTGGCCAGCATCTCGAGCCTACCAAACTTGGTCTTGATTTATTCCAAATCCCTTTCGTACTAGTCTATGAACTCATCGAGTTTCAGCTCGAATGCCTCTATGATATCTTGTCTTATTTCGTCAATGATTTGCCCAATGACAGCATCCATTTTTCTCCATTTTGTTCTTTATCTACTGAATATATATGTGTTTAAGTGAATAAACTCACAAGGCATATCATACATATATAGGCGAAAAAAACTTCTGCATTATATATGAAAAGGCATAAAGGAATTTTGAACGTCCAGTATAAAGAGTGCATGAATGTCACAGAAATGTAATTATTATACTAACACATACCCAACGCAAAATAATTACTATATTAAATATGTTTGTTACGTTTTACGATTAAAAATGCACAAAAAATACTCCTCTATAGTATACGATTAATGCATGCTGAAGTTATTAGTTCATTTGCTAAGACTTCATACCAAACACATGCTGAAGTTTTGTAACGCAGTCAACAATTTTGTCTTGAGTTTTTTCTGGAACTTCTGTCTTAACAAGCTGAAGTTTTTTAGTTCATTTGCTAAAACTTCATACTAAACATGCTTAGGTTTTTGTCTTGTAGTATGTAATTTTCTAAAGAGTTTTTGCTAATGCATGCTGAAGTTATTTAGTTCATTTGCTAAAACTTCATACCAAAACATGCTGAAGCTTTGTAATGCAATCTACAGTTTTGTCATGCATTTTATACGAAACTTCAGTCTAAACAAGCTGAAATTTTTTAGTTAATTTGCTAAAACTTCAGCCTAAACATGCTTAAGTTTTTGCCCTGCAGTATGTAATTTTCTAACGAATTTTTTAAAAACTTCATACTTATACATGCTAAATATTTTTGTTCATTTTTCTAACACTTCACACTAAACATGCTGAAGTTTTTATTCTGCGGGATGAGTTCGATTTGCCTTGTTATTACTTTCAATGGGAGATGGACTTTAGATTACGACTACTTGGATCTTGATACAAAACTTGTTCTGGTTAATAAACAAGTATCATTCAATACATTTCTGAAGAAAATTAGTAAAGTTACAGATTTTGATTCAACCAAATATTCACTAAAAATATGGTTTGATATCAGACTAAATACAAGCAAAGGGGTGTTTGTAACTTCAGATGAAGAACTCAGAACCTATATACATTTGCTAACAACTGATTCAGCCTTCAAGAATTGCCATTTTATCGTCGAAAAAATATAACTACTTTCTGATAGTATAACTGCTTCAGAATCTGCAACATTTAAACCATCTCTTGCACATACAATAGATTCAGAACAACTTGTTGATTATCAAAATGAAGTAGAACAACCAATAATGGAAGTAGACAACGAGCGACAACCTTCCAACATTACAACTGATTTAGAATATGGAACGCTACAAGAATTACCTGCCACTACAATAAATTCATACCAATTTGGTGAGGCCCAACAAGAAGAAGGACAGCTAATAATGCAAATAGACAACCAACACATAATCCAATAAAGTTTTTTGTTATCTCCTGCAATGATAAGCAACAATCAAGATGATACAATTGAAGAAATTGCTGAGACTTCTATTGCTTCTAAGAAATCAAGAAAAAGAGTGAGGAGAAATCTGAAAGAATCTACACCATGTAAAATACTAAGGCACGACGCATAGCTTGAGGAAATAAAAGTAGAATCAATTTTTGAAAATAAGAAGAGCATGACTAAATTTTTTTGCAGCTTGGAGATAAACCAAAAATTTGAATTCACTACTGTTAGATCATGTTCAAAGAGATACGAGTTGAAATGCATCGTGGAGAAATGTTGTAACGACCCGAGCGGTCGTTTTTAGTTATAGCATGTCGTCTAGTGGTTTGAGGCCTCGAGTAGCTTCACCTCATGTTTAATGACTTGTACGCGTGGTCGGAATTGACTATGAGAAAGTTCGAAGTTGATTCAGAAGGAAAATTCTAATTTCGGAAGCTTTAAGTTAGAAGAGTTGACCAAGGTTTGACTTTTGAATAAATGACCTCAGAAACGGTATTGGAGGGTTCCAATAGGTTCTTATGATGATTTCGGATTCGGGCGTGTGTTCGGGATGAGTATCGGGTGGTCCGAGAGTATTCTGACGCCTATTATGGGAAGTTGGCATTTTAGAACTTTTAGAATTTCATAAGTTTGGTTTGAAGTGGATTTTGATGTTATCGATTTCCGTTTGTAGTTTCGAGCCTTGGGATAAGTTCGTATCGTGATTTGTGACTTGCACGTAAAGTTTGGCGTCATTCCGGGATGTTTAAGTGTAATTCGGACGCATTCGGCGAAGTTTGAAGGTTGGAAAGTTGAAAGAAAGGTTTTGACCGTCGATTTGTAATTTTGATGTTGCTTGACATGAGTCAAGGCTTCGACTAAGTCCATATTATGTTTTGGGATGTATTGGTAAGTTTGGACAGGGTTCCGAGGGCCTGGGATGTGAATCGAATTGGAAATGGATCGAGTTTGGACTTGGAGGAATTGCTGAAGCTTAAGGATTCTGGTGCGATCGCACCTGCGAGGTTATGGCCACAGGTGCGAGACAGCAGAAGCAGCCCAGGAGTCGCAGAAGCGGTAGGGATTGAAGCTGGTTGGATTCGCAAGTGCCGGGAATTTACTGCACATGCGGGCTCGCACATGCGGGAGGAGAAATGCAGAAGAGGAAGTGGTCTGGGGCTGGATGATCGTTGGTGCGGGTGTTGTAGCGCACCTGCGGAGCCGCAGGTGCAGTCATGGGCGCAGGTGCTAAGTGCTGCTCGAGCTGGGGAGCCCGCATACGCGGGGGTGATTTTCACAGAAGTGGATGCTCATCTGCGAGTGAATGTCCACAGAAGTGAAAAAGCTGGCACCTTGGCAGAAGCCGCATCTGCGAGGTAGCTTCCGCAAAAGCGGAGCCGCAAAAGCGCAAGGAGTTCCACAGGTACGAAAAAAATCGCTGGGCAGAAGGGTTCTTTAAATCGAAACTTAGCTCTCATTTCTCTCATTTTCCACTCGGATGGCCGAATTTAGGGAGCTATTTTGAGGAGGTTTTCATCATGCAACACAAAGTAAGTAATTTCCCACTTGTTGCAAGTTAATTTCATGGATTCCATATGGATTTAAACATGAAAATTTTTATAACTTTGCGATTTTGATGGAAAACTTAGAATTTGACTGCGAAATTCGACATGAAGTTTGGAATAAATTAGATATTTGAGTTCGTAATGTTATGGGTAATGTTTATCTTCAAATAATTTCAGAATCCAGGCACGTGGCCCGGGGGTTGACTTTATTCACTTTTCGAGCGGAGTTGGGAATTGTTATGAATTGATTTATTATGAGTATTAGAGTTTTTTTTTTATTAGTTTGCACATTGTTTGACTAGTTTTGGAGCGACGGCCAACGGTTTGAGGTGTTAGAGTGGTGTTGGAGCCAGTTATGGAACTTCAGAGCGAGGTAAGTCTCCTGTCAAACTCTGTAAGGGGGAAACTACCCCTAGGTGATGTATTTGATATGTGCTACTTGTTACTCGGGCTACATACGCACAAGGTGACGAGAGTCTGTACGTAGCTACATTCATGTTATGTCCGGGTAGACTTAGGTTCTTGCCATACTATAACTGTACTATTTGAGTTGTCCCTTGCCTATATATTCCTTTATTTTACATTATGACTTGTGACTAGACTTGCTATTGTAGAGGTTTGACGAGCTTCGTGATTAGCCAAGGAATAATTGTGCTCCTCTTACGAATTTCTTCCGCGCTATGCATTTTTGTCGAAAGGTTTTCCTTAAAATTTATAACTCACACATTTATTCCTGAGTGGGGTCAAAGACTCGTTTAAGCTTCTTATTCTAATGGGATCAGGTCGTTCGTCTCGGTAGGATTATGTACCACACTCTCATGGGAGCTGGCCATTCGCCTCGGCAGTATAATAGATGCATCTATGGTTCATGTCGTTCGACCCTCGGCAATGCACACAGTATGATGGAATTGGGTCGTACGCCTCGGCATTTCTATAAAATACTCTTATGGAATCGTGCGTAATATTTGATAAGAAGCCAGGGTATCTGTGAGTCTTTTTTTATTTGAATTATGACGACCTATTCAGTGAGGTCCATTATATGTACACTCCAGTTGAGGAGGTAATTTCCAATTGAGAGCTTGAGTTTATTGTTGAGAGGAGGGTTGTACCACGTATTTATACTTTTTTATTTCGTTTATTTACTCTGCCTCACGTCTGTTTACTTCCTACTGTATTTGATTTATTGGACCACTAGTAAGTGTCGATGTCGACCCTCATCACTACTTCTCTGGGGTTATCTAGATACTTACTAGATACGTGTTGATTTATGTAATCATGTTGCGCTTGCTGCACTTATTGTGCAAGTCTATATATGTTTCCGATGGTCCTCTGGGTGCAGAGGCGCGGCTATTAGGGGGAATTTGCGGTGAGCTGCATTTCATGTTACGATCCGCAGCATACAGAGTCTCCGTCAGAGTTATTTATATTCTCCTGTCTAACTTGTATGCAGACAAATGTTGTATATTTTTCTTGTACTCCTTAGTAGATGCTCATGCACTTGTGACACCAGGTTTTGGGGGTTCCTACTGGTTGTTCATTATTGTAATTATTATCATTTCACCTTGAAAATTTATATTTTTTGGTACAGGACTTGAAAAATAATATCACGGGTTTTCTATGAGTACCAGCTTTTATACTACTTAATTAATGGGAATTATGATTTTAAAGTAACCAAAATGAGTAATTAAGTTGATCGATCATCGTTGGCTTGCCTGATGGCGGCGTTAGGCGCCATCACGACGTATAGTGAATTTTGGATCGTGACAAATATGGTTGGAATGTATATGCTACTAGAATAAAAAATTCCACACTTTTTAGGATGATAAAATTTCATAACAACCATGAATTCTCGGTTGGTGCAAGAAAATCAGATTAGAAGCATGCAACATCAAATGTTATAAGTGAAAAAGCTTTAGAACATGTTCGGGATAAAAAGATTGAGGTTACACCAGCCTTTGTAGAAAGTGAAATGAAAAAAAAATTAAAATTGACATTGGATATCACAAGGCATGGCGCGCTATTCAAAAAGCTATTGCTTGTATAAGAGGAACACCGGAAGAGAACTACCGAATTCTTCCTCCATACCTACACATGATGGTGCATAGAAACTCAGGGACGTACACTAGCATAAAAAGAGATGAGCAGAATCGGTAAGCAAAAACATAGTAACCATCAGTCTGAAATTTCAAATGTTTCTATTTGAAAACTTCACACTTTATGATTTATTTTTTTGTGTTTCACCTGTACAGGTTTGCTTACATGTCCTTTGTTCATGCGGCATCAATAGCTGGTTGGCGTTATTATAGACCCGCGATTGTAGTTGATGCAACGTTTTTAAATTCAAAATATCGTGGTGTTCTATTTGTTGTTGTATCAAAGGATGTAAACAATCAAATCTTTCCTCTATCTTTTGGTGTAGCAGATACAGAAAACAATGATGCATACATTTGGTTCTTCAGGGAAATGAGAAAAGCAATTGAAGTCCGCCGTGAATAGGTTTTCTTATCATATAGAAACCAATCGATCGCAAATGGGATTAGAAAAATTTATCCTGAATCTCACCATTGTATCTGCCTCTATCACTTTGAGAAGAATTTAAAGCAAAGACATGCAAAAAGCACGGTAATAAATCTTTTCCAAAGCGCTGCAAGGTCATACTAACGTGAAGATTTTAATCAGTTAATGTCGCAGATCAAAAGTTTTGACAAGAAAACATAAAACTACATAATAGAAAAGCCTCCAGAGAGATGGGCTCGATCATGGATCTCACGGCGATGTTATGATTTGCTGACAACAAATATGGTAGAATCAATGAATTCTGTGTTACTAAAAGCGAGAGAGATGCCTGTTTTGAGAATGTTAGATTTCATCCAAGAAAAGTTGGGAGAGTGGTTTTACGAACGGAGAAAAAAAACACATGAAACTTTTCACAAATTATCAATATGGGCAGAAGAAGAGATGAATAAGAAGATAGACTTTGCTTGCAAAATATTTGTAAGTATATTTATTAACTTTAGAATTTACTTTAGCATGTTTGCTCTGAAGTAATTAAAGAATGCATAATCACTTCAGCTTTTTATGTCTGTAGTGATTTACTGCTTACAGATAAACAAAACTTCATACTTTTTCTTTTTGAAGCAATAATACACTCATATAGTTTTTTAATTTTTTAATTCCTTCTTAGGTGTTCAACCTTGATTCAATGTTGTTTAGAATAAATAATGAAGGAATGGAATTCATTGTGGACTTAAAAAAGAGAACTTGCGACTGCTTGGAGTTCCAACTTGATGCATTGCCCTGTCCACACGCAATTGTTGCTATCAATAAGAGATATTTGCAGAAATCTGGATACTGCTCAAAATGGTATTCAAGTGAAACATGGTTCAAAACATATGAAGGACATGTCAATACTGTGGGAGATCAAAATTCATGGGATGTACCACGAAATGTATGAAATCACAAAACCTCCATGTAGGGATTCTACAAGGAAGAAGACAAAAGAAGAGGTATATCCTCAATCAGTACGATTGAAGTCTACCAAATGCAATCGCTGTAAGTAAATTGGGTATAACAGAATAACTTGCTTACCTTCTCCAGCACCTCATCCATATTCCAAGAAACACGGCGAAAAATACTCCAACGTTCAATAATCCTTGGGAAAAAAATTCATTCTAAAGGAAGATAGATATTCCGAATTTAGACTTTCATTATTGATTGATATATGTGAAATGTGATTGTTTTCATAGAAATTAAAAAAAAAGCTCTTGGATTGAAAAATACTCGTTTATATTGCTTGAAGTACAAACCACTCATTTTTGTTGGTGGCTTACAGGTTTGTTTGCATTCGAAAAAAGTACGCAATCACTTCGGCGAGAAAAAACTGTAAGTGAAATACATATCTTTTAACACACACAAACACAAAAAGCACACATATATATAATAAAAAACTACACCTTTCTGCATGAAGTATTCATACTGTAGGATAAAATTTCAGCGTGTTTAGTCTAAAGTTTTAGCAAATGAACTAAATAACTTCAGCATGTTTTCTCTGCAGTTTCGGAAGAACTCATTACAAAAATTACAGGCTGCTGGACAAAACTTCAGCATGTTTAGTGTGAAGTTTTAGGAGATGAACAAAAATACTTCAGCATGGATAAGTCTGACTCTTAAAAGATATAGTTACAGCCTTATATATGCATATTAACGGGAAATATAAAAAACTTCAGCCTATAAAGTGTGACTGTCAAAAGCTATAGATGATAATTTCAGACCAAAAAGGTTCAAGTTTCTAACTTATATATGCTAACTTCAGCTTATAAGGCATGAAGTTTTAGGTTAACACGTCTATATTATTACATTAAAATGAGAATGCAGCCTTCAAAATTGAAAAAATTATACACAAAAAGGAAGCAAGATTTTCATTTATATAACATATTACAAGATAAAAACCACACAAAACAAAAGAAGAACCATAAAAAACATTAACAAAAATATAGAAGAAAAACATAAAAAAGGGATTAAAAAACCTAAGCACCATCACCATCATCAGAACAATACTCCTCAATTTCTTGAAATATCTCATCACCATCCTAATTAGAGATAATAATAGGATACTCGGGCAAAAGACCACAAAGTCTCATGAGATCGCACTTCAACTTGTTGAATTGATCAAGCAACTGATTTTGTTCAATTATTACTATGTCCATAAGATAAGGAAGACTCTTCAAGCTATTTTCCATCTTGGCGTAGTCGTCCCTGATGGGAAACTTAAAAGAAGCAAACTGCCGGACAACCTTGTCAAACGAGGTTGAATAACCTTCACAACTGCGTTCGAGGTTCAACCTCTTCTGGAATGATTCATCGGCAAAAAACAGTAGTCTGATTCTTTCCCAATCAGCCTTTATTTGCTCAAACTTCTGCATAAGATTAGCCATTGGTACGTTACTGTTCCAATCAGACTTTAAATTCTCCCACTTCTACATAAGTTCATCCATTGTAAGCTTCCTACTTCCGCTAGCTTGTTTCTTTAAAAAAGCTAAAAGGCTATGGATGAATATAAATTTAAAGAAATATGATAGAAGTCTATGGATGACTATAAAATTTTCAAGTGAAGAGATTGTTAATATAGCCAAAGCACCTAATCACTTTAATATCTATAAATTCAAAGGTAACTTTTCAGGTCTGTTTGTTGTTTTACGTTCAGAGAAATTGAATGTAACAAGATAAGTAGGTGGTAAAAAATAATAAGTAGTGTGATGACCCGATAGTTCATCTAGAGTTTTAAACCTTAATTCTGTGTTTCGAAGCCTCCAATAGCTTCCTTAAGCCATTCTCATTTTGCATGCACAGTCCGAGTATTTTTCCGGAAGGCTTTTATGTTAAAAATGGATGAAAAAAAATAAAATTTTGCCTTAAAAATTCATTTTTGACTTCGGTCAATATTTTGAGCAAATAGACCTAGATCTATATTTTGACAGTCCTCGTGGGTCCGTATCATGATTTGGGACTTGGGCGTATGCTCGGAATCAAATTCGGAGGTTCCTAGCTCGAGTTATCATTTTTTGTCGAAAATTAAAAATTTAAAGGTTTAATGACTTTAAGGATTGACCAATGTTTGGATCTGTTGATACCGAATCCGTATTTTAGTTCCGGAATCCGGTATAGGTCCATTACTATATTTATGACTTATCTGCCAAATTTGGTGAGAAACGGAGTTGGCTTGACATGATTCGGACGTCCGATTGTTAAAACAGAAATTCAAAAATTTCATCGAAAACTTCATTTGATTTGGTGTCTGATTCGTAATTCTAGGTGTTATTTTGGTGTTTTGATCGCGCGAGCGAGTTCGTATTAGGTTTTTGGACTTGTGTGGATATTTGGTTTGGAGCCTTGGGGGCTCGGTGAGTTTCGGATAGGCTACGAATGATTTAAACTTAGAAAAATCTGGTTATGGACTTCTGCTGGTCTATGGTGTAGTGTATTTCGCGATTGCGAAGTCACTACCGCGATCGCGAAGGGGGAATTGGGCAGGGGAGGATTTTACTCTATGCGAACGCGAAGGACAGTACGCGAACGCGAAGTGGAGGGGGGGCTACCCTTCGTGAATGCGGACAATGTATCACGAACGCGTAGCTTTGTGGACCTGGGAGAGGGGAACTGACCAATACTCTTCGCGAACGTGGCACAAGGATCGCGAACGCGTAGGCTGGTGGGTGTAAGCCTTCACGAACGCGAAGAGTATCTCGCGAACGCGTAGGCTATTTGAGCCATTGTTTCGAGATCGCGTCAGGCCCTTCGCGAACGCGAAGAAGGCCCTGACGCCTAGTGATTAAAAACAGACCAAAAAAAACGGGATTCTTCCATTTTTCATAAACTCTCCATTAGAGCTCGGCCTAGAGGCAATTTTTAAGAGAAAACTCAACATCAATCATAGGTTTGTACACTTTAACTCATTTTCTTCCATTTCTAATATCATCTCTAGCCCTAATCTTTGTTCTTCCATGGTAGAAAACTAGGGATTTAGGAAGAATTGAGGGTTTTTGTTAATTAGGGATTTACACCTCAAATTAAGGTCGGATCCCAAAACTAATTACATAATTGGGCTCGGGGTGAATGGAAAAATGGATTTTGGTCCGAACATCAGATTTTGACCAAGTGGCCCGGGGGTCGATTTTTGACTTTTCTAGGGAAAAGTGTGAAAATTCTAAATTTATGCATTGTAATTAATTCCTTTAGCAATATTTGACATTATTGAGTCAATTGTGGTTAGATACGAGTTATTTGGAGACGAATTCTAGGGGAAAGGCTCCGGTAGAGCTTTGAGTCGACTTATGGAGCAAGGTAAGTGTCGTGTTTAACCTTGACTTGAGGGATTAGGACTTGTTTGCCTATTTGCTACTTTTTTAAATGTTTGATACAACGTATATGTGAGGTGACGAGTACTTATGCGTTGTTATTGGGTTAAAGCATATGGGTGGGACTTGTTTCTTGTAATTTATCTCTTTCTTTGATCCTGATATCCATGCTCAGACTAGCTAATTGATAATTAATTGTTATTTCCGTACTTATGAACTATCTGTGATAATTGAGTATTGTTTCTGAAGTTGAGATTGGTATTATGGAACTATTGTTGACAGAAGACTTGATATTGCTTATTCCATCTCCCTATTGATAAATGTTCACTGTTACATAGTAAGGGAGAGTGAAAGCACGAAGGGTGATGCCGTGCCGTGTTTATCATTTTATGGTGAGATTGAGAGTAAAAGCACGAAGGGTGATGCCGTGCCGTTATTACTGTTTCAACCTGAGGCTGAGAGTAAAGGCACGAAGGGTGATGTCGTGCAGTTTTATTCATTATGCTTGTTCATTTTGTTGATTGAAGGTTTATTGACGATTTTTGTTATTATTCCCTGATGTAGTTATCGTATCTTGTACCCCTTTTGCATGTCCCCTCCCAATTGTACTTGCTAATTTTTTATTTGTTATTATTTTATATGCATACTTCCGTCTGTACAGGTTTAATTATGTGGGTGTCCTGTCATAGCCTCGCCACTACCTCGTCGAGGTTAGGCTCGACACTTACGAAGTACATTGGGTCGGTTGTACTCATACTACACTCTGCACTTCTTGTGCAGATTTTGGTACTAGTCCTAGCTGTGCGTGAGGCGTATCAGCTCGGAGTGGCATTCGGAGACTCGAGGTAGATCTGCTGGCGTCCGCAGACCTTGAACTCCCATTCCATTTCCCCTATTTACTATTATTTTCATTCAAGACAGTTGTATTTATTTCAAACCCTATTTGTAAAGACTCTAGAAGCTTGTGAACTTGTGACTCCAGATCCGGGTTGTACTTAGATATTATTGGTTTTTATGTCATTTCATACCTCGTTTTAGTTTCATTTCGGTTTAATTGGTTTTACTTATTTGACTTCATTAAAATTGGTTTAAAGATTCTCTAATGTTGGCTTGCCTAGCAAGTGAAATATTAGGCGCCATCACGGTCACGAAGGTGGAATTCAGGGTCGTGACAAATAGGTGGTAAATGCAAAAAAAAAAATATAACTTCGGCCTAATAAGTCCATAAATTTTCTATAGTAAAAAAATAACTTCACCCTGAAAAGCTAAAGTTTTTACATAATCAAATTGAAAGACTTCATTTACTATTTGTAAATGTAAAATAAATTTTCATGTCATTTACTATATGGTCAGAAAAATTAAATGTAAGATGAAATAGGTGGTAAAAGACAAAAAGTAGCTGGTAAATACAAAAAAGATAAGTTTCAAGTTAAAAAATACCAAAGCATCCTGAAGTTTTGTTCTGCAATATGCAGTTTAGCAATGAGTTTTTCCCTAAAAATTTCAGACCAAAACATGCTATTTAGTTCAATTGCTAAAACTACAGACTGAACATGCTGAAGTTTTCTCCTACAATACGTAATTTTCTATTGAGTTTTTGCTTAACTTCAAACTTATCCATGCTAAAAGATTTTTGTTCATTTTCTAACACTTCACACTAAACATGCTGAAGCTAAAATTTCATGCTAATTTAGCATGAAATTGTTTCACATTGAAGCTAAAACTTCATGCTAATGGATGCTGAAGTTATTTAGTTCATTTGCTAAAACTTCGTACCAAAACATGCTGAAGTTTTGTCCTACAAGTTAACAATTTCGTCATGAATTTAATCCGAAACTTCAGTCTAAACAAGCAGAAGTTTTTTAGTTCATTTGCTAAAACTTTAGACTAAACAAGCTTAAGTTTGTAATTTTCTAGTGAGTTTTTGCTAATGCGTGCTGAAGTTAAACATGCTGAAGTTTCACAAAACATGCTTAAGTTCAAGTTAAAAGAGACAAAAGTATTTGATACAATCCATGACAACTTCAGACTAATTAACATGAAGAGAACAAAAATTTAAAAGATAGACATCACATAATTCACAAAAAAATAATGTATATTCACAAATCCAATTTTGTTTTCACTTACGTCACTGAAAAAAATAACAAAATATTATTTTTCATTTACAATTTATTCTCTATCGAAAAAAATTCACATAGAGTGTCTTCATAATCTCCATAGTCATATCCTAGTTGCTCTTCTGGAGTTTTATAACCGCTATCTTCTTTTCACTTTCCATAAGCCCAAAGATTCACAGTCAATTCTCTCCTTAATGTCAACGCATCATTTTGTTTGAATTTGAAGACATCATCCTGCTTCAACCCGCATCTCAAGGAACTTAAGAGCAAATATACCACAATCAACACTATAAAAAGAACATGAAAAAAATTGAAGATTAGTTAACACAAAAGAAAAACGATAAAGATAAGATGCATAATAAACATATGCCAAACACGTACTTGTTCTCCTGTAGGGGTGTGTTCATCCACTTAATCGTAAAGCTTTCCACAAGATTTTTCCGATAAGTTTTATTGTGTGTGGCAAAATTCAAGCATTTGAGCAAGTTTGGGATCAACCGGACATAATTTTGGACATGTTCAACCGCACACTCATATGGTGAATTGCTCAAGGAATCATACACATATATAGTTTTGGTTTGAAAGTGCAGAATTCCAAGAAAGTAGTGCGTAGATGACTGGCCAACACTTGGCTTAAGTCGAAATGAAAAAAATACTTTTTCGGCAGATGCCCATGACATACCACATGAAAGGTCAATGCCTCTTACGCAGTTGGCCACCTTTTCAGCAGTTGATTCTTCAATAAACCAAGTAAACTCGGTAAGTTCCTCAATCTCCACTTCTTCTTCATAATCCACAACTTCCTCAATCACCTATTTTTTGACAGCCCGCTTTCTCTTTGATTTGCTCTTTTTCTCTTCCACTGTTCTTTTCTCCTCCACTATCTTGTAACAACCCGGCTGGTCGTTTTGAGCTCTAGCGCGTCGTTCGGCAGTTTGAGGCCTTGAGTAGCTTCACTTCATGTTTTATGACTTGTATGTGTGGTCGGAATTGAATTTCGGGAAGTTCGATGTTGATTTGGAAAGAAAATTCTAAATTCGGAAGCTTTAAGTTGGAAGAATTGACTAAGATTTGACTTTTGAATAAATGAGCTCAGAATCGGTATTTGAGGGTTCCAATAGGTTCTTATGATGATTTCGGACTCGGTCGTATGTTCAGGTTGAGTATCGGGTGGTCCGGAAGCATTTCGGCGCCTATTATGGGAAGTTGGCATTTTGAAAGTTCTAAAATTTTATAAGTTTGGTTTGAAGTGGATTTTGATGTTATCGATGTTCATTTGGAGTTCAGAGCCTTTAGATAGGTTCGTATCGGGATTTGTGACTTGCACGTAAAGTTTGGGGTCATTCCGGGATGTTTAAGTGTAATTAGGACGCGTTCGGCGAAGTTTGAAGGTTGGAAAGTTGAAAGAAAGGTTTTGGCCGTCGATTCATAATTTTGATGTTATTTGACGTGATTCGAGGCTTCGACTAAGTCCATATCGTGTTTTGGGATGTGCTGGTATGTTCGGACGTGGTCCCGGGGACTTCGGATGCGAATCGGATTGGAAACAAATTGAGTTTGGACTTGGGAAATTGCTAAGGTGCACCAGGTTTGGTGCGACCGCACCTGCGACATATTTGGTCGCAGGTGCGAGACCACAAGGGCGTATTTGGCAGCGTAGGTGCGGAGTTGTGCTGGGCGGAGGAGATGCGCAAGTGCGAGGTTTTGGCCGCACCTGCGAGATCGCAGATGCGGGGAAGAGACGCGCAGGTGCGAGGGGCGTGAGGTCATTGTTTTCGCAGAAGAGGAGCCCAGGTCCAGGCGCGACTCCGTAGAAGCGGAGTCTGGTCCACAGAAGCGAAGGCAAGAGGGCTGAAGGGGGACCGCAAAAGCGGAATTTCAACCGCACCTGCGGAACCGCAGAAGCGGTCAAGTGACCATAGGTGCGATGATCGCTGGCAGAATTGGTTTTAGGAATGGGGTTTGGCTCTCCTTTCATTTTTCACTTGGGTTGGCCAAATTTGGGGAGCTATTTTGAGGGGATCTTCATCAAGCAAGCCGAGGTAAGTGATTCCCACCTATTACGAGTTAAATATATGGATTACATGTGGATTTAAACATGAAAAATTATAGTAATTATGGAATTTTTTTGAAGAAACCTAGAAATTGGTAATTTTGAATTTTGACCATGGTTTGGAAAATGGAATTAGGAATAAATAATATATTTGAGTTCGTAGTGTTATGGGTAAAGTTTATCTTCGAAATTTTCGGAATCCGGGCACGTAGGCCCGAGGGTTGATTTTATTAACTTTTCGAGCGTAGTTGGAATTGTTATGAATTGATTTATTATGAGTATTAAGGTATATTTTTATTGGTTTGCACATTGTTTGACTAGTTTTGGAGCTACGGGCATCGGTTTGAGGTGTTAGAGTGATGTTGGAGCCGATTATGGAACTTCGGAGCAAGGTAAGTCTCCTGTCGAACTATGTGGGGGAATTCTACCCCTTGGTGATGTATTTGATATGTGCTACTTGTTGCGGGGCTACGTATGCACGAGGTGATGAGAGTCCGTACGTAGCTAGATTCATGCTATGTCCGGGTAGACTTAGGTTCCCACCATGCTATAACTGTACTATTTGAGTTGTCCCTTGCCTATTAAATTCATTTATGTTACGTTACGACTTGTGACTAGACTTGCTTAGAGTGATAGACTTGCTAGAGATTTGACAAGTTTCATGATTAGCTGCGGAATGATTGTACCCCTCTTACGAATCTCTCCCGCGCTATGCGTTTTTATCGAAAAGTTTTCCTTAAAATTCGTAACTCACACATTTATTTGTGATTGGGGTTAAGGACCCGTTAAAGCTTCTTATTCTAATGGGATTAGGCCGTTCGCCTCGGCAGTATAATAAATGCATCTATGGTTAGTGTCGTTCGACCCTTGGCATTGCACACAGTATGATAGAATCGAGTCGTACGCCTCGGCAATTCTATAAAATACTCTTATGGTATCGTGCGTAATATTTGACCAAAAAAAAGCTAGTGTATCTGCAAGTATTCCTAATTTGTATTGTGACGACCTATCTGGTGAGGTATATATATATATGCTCTGCTTGAGGAGATAACTGTTAATTGAGAGCTTGAGTTTATTGTTGAGAGGAGGATTGTACCACGTATTTATACTTGTTTATTTCGTTTACTTACTCTGCCTCACATCAATTTATTTCTTACTGTACATGATTTATTGGATCACTAGTAAGTGTCGATGTCGACCCCTCATCACTGCTTCTCCTGGGTTAGGCTAGATAGTTACTGAGTACGCATTGATTTACGTACTCATGCTGCACTTGCTGCACTTATTGTGCAGGTACATATATGTCTGATGGTCTTTTGGGCGCAAAGGCGCGACCATTGCGGGAACTTTATTATGAGCTGTATTCCATGTTACGATCCGCAGCATGCAGAGTCTCCATCAGAGTTATTTATATTCTCCTATCTAATTTGTGTTTTAGACAGATGTTATATTTTATTATATTTCCTAGTTGATGCTCATGTACTTGTGACACCAAATTTTGGGGGCTTCTTCTGGATGTTTGGTATGGTAGTGCACGTAATTATTATCATTTTACCCTGTAAATTCTATTTTATACTTTTTAATTATTGAAATTTTAATTTCAAAAGTAATAAAATGAGTAACTAAGTTGATCAATCACCATTGGCTTGCCTGACGGCAGCATTAGGCGCCATCACAACCTGTAGTGGGTTTTGGGTCGTGACATCTCTTTTCCTTCCATATTCTAATTTTCTCCCTCTATTCTTCTGAAGGATTAACACTAGCCAACTTAGTCATATACTGATCAAAAAGTAAATTTGTTACTGCACATTTTAATTTTGGATAACTTGAAAGGTGATGGCAATATTTTTTGCGCAAGAAATATACGCCCACTTCAATATACTGCAAATTGCGCAAGAAATATACGCCCATTCAATATACTGCAAATGAAAAACAGTAAAAGAAAAAATGTGAACTTAAGCACAATATATTTCAGAGTAAAAAAATAAGTTTAAGTAATGAACTAAAAAACTTCAGCATGTTTGATTTAAAGTTTAGAAAAAAACTCATTACAAAAGTAGAGATTGCATGACAAAAACTTCAACATGTATAGTCTTAAGTTTTAGCAAATGAACTAAACAACTTGAGCATTTTTAGTTAGAAGTGTTTAGGGAAAAACTCATTGCTAAACTACAGACCGCAGGACAAAAACTTCAGCATCTTTTAGTATGAAGTTTTAGCAAATGAACTAAAAAACTTAAGCATGCATAAGTCTGAAATTCACCAAATTACAGTACAAAAACTTTAAAACAAACTTAATAACTTACTTACTTCATCCGCAAGATCAGAGGTAGGGTCCACAAGCTCGGTAAAGAATGACTTTGGAATATCGATTCTAGCTAATCTGAATGGCCTGGAATCATATTCCCTGGCATCCGTCTTCGACCAGTCTGTAAATCTCTACATCAATCCACTGTCTTATTTGACATAATGGAAGGGACACCTTCGTGTAGTCATTCTTGCTTTCCAATCTTGCGCCATTGCCTTTTGTTTAGGAATGATGTAAGGAGATTTCAACCAAATACTCTCAACACGAATCATTTTCCCTATTTTAGCTGATTTTCTTTTTGCTTGTTGTTCCTGCTGCTCAGTCGCAACTAACTGTTGCGGTTCAGCAGCAGGGGAAAAATCCACAGCCATAGGGGCATATACTTGACCAATTCCCTATTGTTCATGATATTCTTGCTCTTCACTAACAACGACAGCAGCAGAATTACCTTCTGAACTAGTCTCTTGTGTACTACCCAGCGAAAATGAACTAAATTGAAATTAGGGATATCACCGGTGTCACGCAAAACATTAGGAAAAACTGGACATCTTCATTCTCTTAGGATTTAGAAGAAGTTGTGATGCATCAAATGAGATCTGCAAAAAACAAGGAAAATATATACATACATACAATTGATACAAACACACATTAGGCAAAAACCACCTTGTAATCAAATTGCAGCAAATAACTACCTGATGTAAGTGTTGCGACACAAATGGTGTTTGCATACCAACAAATCCGCTTGCATTACCCTCAGATATACCTATATCTTTATGCAAAAAAAAAATTAAATAATACTGACTAAATTTTAAAAATACTACAAAGACACCTCACACCTGTTTGTGAGCCAATAAGTGTGAAGAGATGTAGTTCTCCTTTTTCATATAGCCGAATGAGCTCACCAATTTCTTTTTCGGCTGCATCGAGTCTTTCTGAATAATTATCAAAAAGCACAAAAAAGAAAACAAAGTATGTAAAATTTCAAACTGAAAATAAACACTTGGATCAAATGTAATAAATTTGTGATGTATAGAATACATTGACGTTGTCTACCACTGAGCTATCGCCAGACAGCAGACCTTTGTCGACATCAGCAGCTCCAGCTCTATTCAATGGTGCGGCATCGTCGGGGAGCCTTGGAGTATTATGCGGAAGGATTTTCTCAACTCTATCTTCATGCAATGCAGCATCATCGAAGAGTTTTTGAGTTGTATCAGTTGAAGCACCATTATTTTCAACATCCACTGCATATTCATAAGGGTAAATCAATGACCTATATATATATATATATATATATATATATATATATATATATATATATATAGAG
>MCJB01052545.1:0-28657 GCA_002018475.1 Nicotiana obtusifolia | reverse complement strand
AGAATCTTAGATGTGATACTCTTCCTCCTTTTCTCAGTATTTTCCCTTCTCTTTTCGGGATTGACTTTTCTCTTTCTCTTATACCTATAAAGTTCTTTGTCTTTCTTCTCTTTCTTATAAGATTTCCTAATTTTAGGAATATCAATGGCAAATTGCTCACAAAATTCTCCTAATTGTTGTCTCTCATTTAGACGGTGTTTCTTAATTTCCTGGTTTAGCTTTATCTCATTACAGAGGGCTAAACCTTCCTGAGTGCATACACTAATTAACTTACCATAAGTATAGTTATTATAATCTATGCTCATAGCAGTACCTCTAAGATGCTTCCTAACTCTTTCAGCAAAAAGAGGGGGAAGTCCGTCTATAAACTTAGATTTCCAATGAGAACTATTACACTCAGATAATTCCATAACTCTAGAAAGAAAAACATCTTTATACCATCTAAATTCAGTAAGAGTATCACATCTAAGATTCTGAAGCATGGTTCTAATGGTCTCACTATTATCTGACCATCTTCCTGAAAAATGTTCTATAATATTAAGAACTCTATATATAGTTTATATATATATATATATATATATATATATAAAAGTCTAATATAATATTGTATATATTGTATATATATAATATGTATATATTTACAATTATATTATGTGTATATATATATATGTATATATATATAGTTTATATGTATTATAATATATATATATATATACACATATATTATATATGTATATATGTATAACATATGTATTAGATATATAATATATATATACCATATCATATTTAAAGACAAAATAAATTGCAAAGAAATATTCAAGAGAATGTCTTATAATTTTTAGTATTATGACATTAACAAAAAATGGCAATATCTTTCTTAGTCTTCCTTCCCCCAATGGAATGAGCACAACAAGGTACTAATACCACCATTAAAAGGAAAAAAAACTAAGGAAGATGTGCCAAAATACAAGTTACATATTAAAGTAAACAATTATCTTTCTTAGTCTTCCTCCCCCCAATGGAATGAGCACAACAAGGTACTAATACCACCATTAAAAGGAAAAAAAACTAAGAAAATTACATATTACTCTAAGTATTATCCCTAACAAATCTCATAAATCCTTCAAGGTCCGGAGGAACTTCCGTTGGCGGTGATGGAAAAGAGGCTTGTTCATCACCGCTTCAGGGCGAAGCTGCATCCTGTGCAAGTTCCGATAGCATTTCTTCATAAGCTTCGTCGACATCCGGTTGTGATTCTGCAAGTCCGAAATTTCTTCTTTCCGATCGGATCCAATCTCGGAAGAGTACTGCCTTTTCCAAACTCTCCCTCATCGACGCTCTATGATCACCGAGTTGAACTCTCGCTTGACTGAAAGCGCTCTCCGATGCCACCGTTGAAGCTTGAACGGTTAATATATCTCGAGCCATCCTTGAAAGAACCGGATAGTGTTTTTGTTTGTCCTTCCACCATTCCAAAACGTCGAAGGAGCCGTCGGGATTCTCTGATTCAAGTCCCTGCGACAAATACGCTTGAAGCTCATTTAGTTGTGAACTATCACCAATATTCTCACCTTGGGAACCCCTGAACTCCGTCCAAGCACTGAGGGCCTTTATGCCAGCAGTTCTTTTAGTTGTTCGTGAAGTGGACGAAGTAGGAGTTGGAATATTGGGTCTAGCATGATCTAAAGCAGTTTCATATGCATTATAAATTGTCTGTACATTAATTATAATTGAGGCTATTGCATCTCCAAGTGTTGCATATTCCTCAGGTGAAAGTGACAAAGAGTCATAAATTTTTGAATACCAAAATTGAGGACCTCCTAATTTCATGGTAGGATTTAATAGTGCGGCAACACCATAAATAGGGGGGATAGGGAAAAAATATTTTTTAAATTTTCCTTTCATAGAATCAATGGCAAATTGATAAACTACACCATCTATAAATTGATCAAATAAATCTGCAAGTGCAACAATATAAACTAAACAGCTAGAAATAGTAGGATAGTATTGCCCAGATAAATCGTTAGTTGCTATTGAAAATTGTTCTAAAAAATCTATAAGTGTTTTAACGTTAACCCAATTTTGATTAGTTAGGTGCTCGTCGTCTTCATCATCACCACCACCTACACGAGCATTGTAGGTTGCGGTAATTGGGTTCCTATATTCATACGCAACAACTAGACTTTCATACATGTAATTCCATCTAGTCGGGCAAGGTTTAGGAACCTTTCTTTCTCTAAGGCCACATTCATCACATTTTTTAAAATATTCTCTAACTCTACTCCTACGGTTTGAGTAAAATAGCCAATTAAGAGCCATTTTTACCTTTTCTATTTCTATGTTTAACATTTTCATTCCGTCACCGATAATTAAATGATAAATATGACAAATGCACCTAACATGAAAAATATTAAAAAATGCGGGATTTAAAGTAGTTGTAAGCATGCCTATTGCGTTTGTGTTACTAGACGCATTATCCATGGTAACAGACATTATTTTATCTCTAATATAAAAATATCTACAAATGTCTGATACCGTGCTAGCTATAAATTTATCAGTGTGGCGTGAGTTAATTATTCTATAAGCGATAATGCGTTTTTGCATTATCCAGTCCTCGTCTATCCAATGACTTGTAACGGTTAAATAGTCACAGTCATTGGCACTTCTACCTATATCCGTAGTAATTGCAATGCGACAATCTATATGGGTAAATAGATATCGCAAATATTGTTCATATTCATGCTTATATTTATAAATGTCGGCCTTCACGGTAGCACGAGGCCATCCTTTATAAGTAGGATTATAAACTTTTCTAATATATTGTATAAAATGGGGGTTAGAAGGAAAGCTATATGGTAAGCACATAACTGTTACCATTTTTGCTAATTCTTCACGATCCTTGTTTGGATCGTAGTATAAAATTCCACCGGTAACGATGTTAATTCCGGGTTGGACTAAGTTTGAACCTGCACTAGTGTGAGCCGGATTACCTACACCCGTCCCCTCTTCCGCAGCTTTCATTTGTAAATATCTCTGTTTATCTCTAGGGTGTTTTAATATGTGCCTAGTCAAACTACCCGTACCGCTACGGTTGCCAGTAAATTTATGAGCCAACAAAGACCCACAACTTTTACACTTAGCTTTGTTTTCTTCTCTTAATTGAGTAAAAAAGTGCCAAACAAGGGATGTTTCGGACCGTCTAGGAGGTCTTCTATCAAATGTAGGGGTTACTACAGGAGGGTCAGACGGGGCATCAGTTGGGTTATTAATAGGACTAGTAGGTGTATCATCTAAATCCGGTTGTGTTTCATCTAAATCATCATTTTCAAATATAGTTTCATTAGGATAAAGAGCGTTCATCGTTTGTTCATCTAATTGATTACCTGGTGCAACATCATGAAAAAATTGACTATCGGAAAATTAAAAACAAGGGTGATCACTATCTAGAATAATAGGTGGAGAAGGACGGGTAACAGGGGGAGGAGGAGTAGCTTGGCTACTAGATTGACCAATTTTAGATTTTCCCTTTCCCTTACCACCAAACATTTTTTCAATGAAAAATCCATATTAATTATAATTACGCTAAATAAAATAAACACAACAATATATTAAAAATTAAAGAGTTGGAACGAGTTTATCGAATTGACGAACAACTTCTTGAGAATTGAATATCGTTGAAGACTTGAAGACTTTAATACTTGAATTCACCAACTTCATAATTTTTCACGAAATTGAAATACTAAAGTAAGCACTTATGAAAATAATTAGAGAGAGATTGAGAGAGATTGAGAGAATTTGTGAGTTAAAAATGAAAGAATTGGGGGTATTTATAGGTGGGAATAGGTAAAAAGTGTATTTATAAAAAGTTTGGGGTTAAAATAAAGTTTGGGGGCTAAAATGATTATTTTCTGAATTAAAAACGGTCAAAAAATAGGGCCAACGGCTAGATTTTAAAAATCTGGCCGTTGGCCATTTTAAAAAAAAAATTTTTTTTTTTTTAGAATTTTGACCGTTGGGCCCGGACCAGGCCCGTCTGGCGGTCTTTTTGGGTAGACCGGCCCGTCACGGGCCTAGACCCACTAAAGGCCCAGGACCACTAGGACCGGCCCACAAGGCCCGTTAGGCCCACCAGAACCGCAGGCCCGTGCCAATCCCGGGCCTGGACCGGCCCACAATACAGTCTTATATAGGACCCCTTAAATATTTTGCTTGTACCCCAAACACATAAGGCCAGACGGGAGAAGTGGCGGTTTGAGCTTATGTTCCCTGCTTTGCTGGATGGACGTGGAATTGAAACTACATTCTGCTTTTTCTCCTCCTTTTCATTTTAGTTCTCGCTTTTTCTTCTCCTCCTTAAATACATCGTAATTTATACTTACCAAATTGCTTTATTTTTTACTTTTGTCTTTTTTTAATTTAATTATAGTTTAGTACTAACACAAAATAATCAACTTAATTAATTTTTCTTTTTTAAATTTCCTCCCTTAAAATTAAAAGTCTTAAATTGCAACTTATCGCTCCACAAATAGAAAAATATAAATCTTTCTGCCACAATCTTCTTCAACAATCACTTTGACCCGACTTGATAATGGCAACTAAGAGTTTGAGACTCTTCTTCGGTTCTTTGATTATTAGCATACCATTAATCTTGATTTCTTTAGTAAGTTTTTGATAATTTAATGTATGAAAACCCTTTTGATCACTGACACTTTTTTAAATTTAAAAATTAAAAATTTTAAAGTGTGAAACATGCTTAATCAAATATTTCCCTTCCCATAGCATCCATTTTGCGAAGAAAATCTTTATCTCTGTGTTTGGTGCTTTTTTTTTCTTTAGAACTTTTTCTTTTATACTTGGATGATAAGTCATCATAATCATTAAGTTTTCAAAGAGTTGCGTGTCAAATTTTATCGCTAGTGATTAGCATACAGTGGTGCCCGTCGTGCTCAAATCATGGTTCATTTATATATATATATATATATATATATATATATATATATATATATATATAGCTTGTGATGTTTTGTTCGGTATATAAGAGCATCAAATTTAATGCACAAGTGATTAACCTAACAAGTGAAATCATTTTGTACTCTTGAGAATAGTATTTAAAATTAATGGGGTTTATATTCCGACGCAATTAATGAAGTGCAAGATTCTAATTTGAAATGAAAACAACACGAGATTGTCAAAAAAGAAGAAAACACTAGAAAATCCACATGTTCTTTCCTACTCTATTTTCCTCTTCAAAACACAAGGAAATGCGGGCAATAAAAAGGAAACGAAGAGATATGGTTGTTTGTTGGCGCACATAGACTAGCTAGTAGAGGAACTACTATGAAGGATATATATATGCAAAAATCAGCAAAAACTCGGTTTTCATATTTTCATTTACTAATATTCTATTTTCATCGATGACTCCAATGCTTTATGAATCACAGATTAATAGAGCTTATTTTGAAAAGTATTTTTTTTTTAAAAAAAAATTTCAAAAGTACTTTTGGTGAAAAGCAGTTTATATTTGGCTAATTAATTTGAAAAGCACTTTAAAGCGGCAATTTGTATTTGGCCAAGCTTTTAAAAAGTGCTTCTAAGTGCATTTTTCTCAAAGATGCTTCTCACAAAAGTGCTTCTGGAAAGAAGCTACTTTTTTCTACTTCTCCAAAACTGTTTCTGCTTCTACTCAAAAGCACTTTTTTTCTTCCAAAAGCTTGGCCAAACACTTTAACTTTTAAAAAAAAAACTTTTTTTGAAAAAAAATAATACTTTTTAACTTGAAAAAACTTGGCCAAACAGGCTATAAGATTGGAATCACAGACTAAGGTTGCATCAACACCTGATTATCTGATACAGAAGTTTCTCGAGACGGCCATTTCGTATATGCAATTTTTTCGGACTTGAAGAATGTGCGACAAAAGAAAAATTTAAGTGCATTCTAAATATATACAGAAGGGACTGAAGTAAAAGATCCAAAAAACATGCTTCGGTATATCTAGCTCTCTCACACACACTCTGACACTCGTACATAAGAATGTATGTATACGTATGTGTGCGCTGCGCGGGGTGGGTGTATTAAACATTTCATCCTATAAACCGATGCTAATGTTGGACAGTACAAGCCCAATAAACTACCGGTCCAATTATAGCTGAAGCAGCCTCTTTGTACATGATATACTCTTTATGTGTAATAGGCACATTTTGTAGTAGTTAGCCACATTTTGCATTTACTTGATAGCCACTTCCACTTGTATATAAACAAATAGATGGTTCTGGAATAAAATAAGTGAAACATTTTCACTTCAATAGATAAGATATTTTCTCTCTCTCTCTCTTCGTCTCTCACTCTCCTTCTTTGATAATGGAATTTATACAATAATCGAGCTCCTCTTCACTTGACATGGTATCAGAGCCGAGAATCGGTATCAGCTCTCTTGTCCGAGTCGAGCGATGTTTCCCTCGACCTTAGTTTTAAAAGTTTTGGTTTCACATACAAATTCTAATATTCCAAAAATTGAGGTTTTACGGATATTTTCCGATTACTTTAAAGATGAAGCTTTTCTGATGTTGTCCATGGAGTTTTGACTGAATTTTAAAGCTTCGACAGTTTTTCACCATTTCAGAGGAAGAGCGGTATCATCTACTCTCACTCCAATCTGTTACTGTATATATGTGATTCTGCTTTGAAGCTTTCTTAGAAATATCATTTGATTTTAGAAATACTAGCTGTTATCATGACCATAGATGCTGAAACTACGTCTTCGCCCCTCTCCTCTGAGGGTTTTGCTAATTTTAGTCTAGATCCTTCTCACCCTTTTTATGTTCATCCGTCAGATAGTCCTGGTACTTATTTTGTTACTCCTCCATTTGATGGTAATGGTTTTGTCGCATGGAGGAAAAGCATGCTTGTTTCTCTGTCTGCCAAAAATAAGCTAGGCCTGATTAATGGTCGGCATGATAAACGTTCAGTATATTCTTCCTATTATCCCTTTTGGGAAAAGTGCAATGACGTGGTGATCGCTTGGATCACTAATTCTCTTTCTAGGGAGATTGCTACCAGTGTATTAGGGTTCGACACTGCTAGGGAAATCAGGTTAGATATAAATGAAAGATTTGGACAGTCTAATGGGTCCACATTCATTTAGATTCAGAGGAAAATTGGCACTATCTCTCAAGGGACTTTAGATATTGCATCATACTTTACTTGGTTGCGAAGTCTTTGGGATGAAATGAGTACTGCATATGTAGAGCCTGTTTGTTCTTGTGGTGCATTACCCAAGTTCATTGAAGAACTCAAGCACTTTTGGTTCTTAGCTGGCCTTAATGAATCTTACTCTACGGTTAAGAGTAACATTCTTATGATGACTCCACTTCCTACTATTATTAGAGCTTATTCTATGCTACAACATGATGAGAAACAGAGGCTTCTCTAATGAGTCGGTTTCTTTCTCTGCATCTTCTACACCTTCTGGTAATCAGAAAACTTTTAATCAAAGGTTCAATTTGAGTCGAGTAATCCTGGGCAAGGTGTGGGAATATCATGCAAGTATTGAAAAAAATCCAGGGCACACCATTGAGAAGTGCTACAAGCTGCATGGATTCCCTTCTGATTTCAAATTCACATGGTCTTAAAAGGTCGCCTCATGTGTTCATGCTAACACTTCATCCATTGAGTCTTCAGTTCAAGCTCCTCTTTCCCAACCTGGGACTTCATTAACTCATGTTTTAAGCCAGGAGAAATATCAACATCTTGTCTCTCTTCTATAACAAGCAAATATTTCTCGTGGTACCAACAACAATGGTTCTTCTGGAGAAACTTTTGGCTATGCTCACTTTGCAGGTTTGTTGAAAAGTTCTGAGGTTAATTCTGTTGATTTTCATGTTTGTGCATCTTCTCGGCTAAGTGATGATACTTGGATTTTAGATTCTGGGGCTACTAACCACATGACACCTCATAAACAGTTTCTTCACAATTTAAAACCATTACCTAAGCCATTCTTAATCACTCTTCCTAATGGTTATATAGTCAAAGTTGTTTCAACTGGATCTTTACACCTTAGGGTTGACATAACCTTACATAATATCCTTCTTGTTCCTTCTTTTCAATTTTGACTTGATCTCAGTATATCAACTTCTTATTTAACTTAATTGTCTTGGAATGCTCACCATTTCTAATTGTTATTTACAGGGCCCTTATATGAACAGGCCACTGGAAATTGGTAAAGCTACTATTTGTCTATATTTTCTCCACCTTGATGATGCTGCTCCATCATCTATGTCAGTCTCATCTGCTGCTTACAATATTTCTGATTTTACTGCATCTTCCCCTGTTTTTACTAATCAGTCTTGTAATGTTTCTACTTCTGCCCTTAATCTTGTAACTCCTCTTCCCCTTACTCCCTATTATAATTCAATTTCTAGTATCAATAAAACTGATCTGTTTTGTCACCAAAGACTAGGCTACATACCTTTTGCTAGAATGAAATCTATTCCATTTGTTTCTGGCAAGGTTTCTTCTAAACAATCTTTTATTTGCTCTATTTGTCCTATGGTTAGGCATCAAAGATTACCATTTCCTGATAGCTCCATCCACACATCTGCTCCTTTGCAGTTAGGTACACATTGACATTTGGGGACCTTACAACACTAATACTTATGATGGTTTCAAATATTTTTTGACCTTAGCAGATAATTTCACAAGAGTCACCCGGACCCATCTACTCTCAATCTAGGGTAATGCTTTATCTGTTATTAAAGCTTTTACTTCTATGGTAATCACACAATTCCATACTTCAGTTCAAAGTTTTAAATCTGATAATGCTTTTGAGCTTGGTACTAGTTCTGAGGCCAAATTATTTTTCTCTTCCCAAGGTATTTTACACCAGACCACCATTCCACACACCCTACAGCAAAATGGGGTTGTAAAGAGAAAACAAAAGCACTTACTGGAAACATCTCAAGCTTTGTTGTTTCAATCTATCTTACCCTCCATATATTGGGTGATTGTGTCTTAACTGCTACCTATCTTGTCAATAGATTCCCTTCTACTATTTTGAATAACATCTCACCTTATGAAAAAGTTCATGGTCACTCTCCTTCCTATGATCATCTCAAGTCCTTTGGTTGTTTATGTTTTGCCACCTCACCTAAGTTTGGGAGGGATAAATTCCAATCTAGGGCCATTTCTTGCATCTGTCGTGGTTATCCTTGTGGAAAGAAAGGATACAAACTCTTGAATTTATCCACTCATTCCATTTTCTATTCTAGGAATGTTGTTTTCATGAGTTTGTATTTCCTTATGCTTCCCCTTCTTCTCCTATTTTCACAGCTCCGTCTCCTGATTTTGTTGACACTCTTTCTCCAACCTCTTCTGCCCCATTAGTCTCCACTTCCTCATCTTCTCCAATTTCTGCCCCTGTATCTACTCATTTTCTTGATCTTT
Organism: Nicotiana obtusifolia; assembly: GCA_002018475.1. Classification (NCBI taxonomy): domain Eukaryota; kingdom Viridiplantae; phylum Streptophyta; class Magnoliopsida; order Solanales; family Solanaceae; genus Nicotiana; species Nicotiana obtusifolia. Next base: position 19,218 of record MCJB01052545.1, on the reverse strand, counting down.
GCTCTTCTGTTGCACCTTGTGCTCCTCCACCTCTTAGAAAGTCCCTTAGGGTAAGTAACCCCCCTCCCTATCTTTCTGATTATGTCTGTTCCAATGTTCAGTCTTCTGCCCCTCCTAACTCTAAGTTATTCACTGTTGAACTGCACTTGCATGAGCCTCAGTTTTACCAACACGCTTCTTCCCATCCTGCTAGGCAAGAGGCAATGCTAAAGGAATTTGAAGCTCTTGAGGCTAATCACACCTAGGACACAGTCCCTCTTCCTCCCAACAAGAAGCCCATTCCTTGCAAATGGGTATATAAAATCAAGCAGAAATCTGATGGTTCTATTGAGAGGTACAAGGCCAGGTTGGTGATTAGATGGGATACTCAAAAAGAGAGCATTGACTACAATGAGACTTTTCCCCTATCGTTAAATTCCCTACCATTAAATGTCTACTCTCCCTTGCTGCCAAGAAGGATTGGACAGTCTACCAACTAGATGTAAATAATGTTTTCCTCATGGGGATCTCCATATGAAGAAGTATACATGAAAGTTCCCCCCGGCTTGCAAGTTTCTACTTATTCTACACAGTCTTACTCTACTTCTCCTCTAGTTTGCAAGCTCAAGAAGTCTTTGTATGGCCTCAAACAAGCTTCTAAACAGTGGTTCTCTAAACTCTCTGAAGCTCTGCTCTCTAGAGGTTACATTTCAAGCAAAAATAGTTATTCCTTATTCACAAAATCTATTGATGGGTCTCTCACTGTGCTGGCTGTATATGTTGATGACATTTTATTGGCTGGGGACGACATTTCTGAGTTGGACAGTGTGAAAACCTTCCTAGATGCATAATTTAAGATTAAAGATTTGGGTTCCATTCATTACTTCTTGGGTTTGGAGGCACTCACACTTCTCAGGGATTTGTCATGAGCTAACATAAGTTTACTTCTAATTTGCTAACTAAATTTCATTGCAGAATTTCTCCTCAATGTTGACACATCTTGATTCTTCCATCAAATTGATTGCTGACGTGGGAGAGCCACTATCTAATCCCAGCACTTATAGGAGGATCATTGGGAAGTTGAATTTTCTTCAACATACCCGGCCTGATATTGTCTTTTCTGTGCAACACTTTAGCTAGTTCTTGCAGGCTCCTCAAATTCCTCATATGTTGGCTACTATTCATGTCCTTAGGTATCTATTTGTTGCTCCTGATCTTGGGATCTTGCTCTCCAATTCTTTTGATTGTTCTCTTACGGCCTATGCTGATTCTGACTTGGCTGTTTGTGCCCAATCTCGGAGGTCAGTCACTGGTTACTACATCACACTTGGTGGCTTTCCTATATCTTGGAAAAGTAAGAAGCAGCCCACCATTTCATTATCTTCTACTGAGGCAGAATATCGAGCTTTGCGCATGGTTGTGGCTGAAATTTCTTGGCTGATTAGGATTCTAGCTGACCTTAGGCTATTGATATCCTCTCCTGTCCCTGTTTATTTTGACAGTCTGGCAGAACTTCATAGTGCTCGGAATCCTATTTTTCATGAGCGTACAAAACACATCGAGATTGGTTTCCATCATGTGCGCGACAGTCTGCATTCTGGCTTGGTTTCACTTTATTTTGTTCCCAGTTCTGAACAAATGGCTGATATATTAACCAAGTCTCTTCCAGTACACCTCCATCATTATCTATTTGGCAAGCTTGGTGTGTTTTCACCCTCAAGCTTGAGGGAGGGTGTTGGACAGCACAGGCCCAATAAACCACCGGCCCAATTATAGCTGAAGCAGCCTCTTTGTACATGATATACTCTTTATATGTAATAGACACATTTTATAGTAGCTAACCACATTTTGCATTTACTTGATAGCCATTTCCACTTATATATAAACAAATAGATTGTTCTGGAATAAAACAAGTGAGACATTTTTTATCTCAATAGATCAGATATTTTCTCTCTCTCTTCGTCTCTCACTTCTCCTTCTCTGATAATGGAGTTTGTACAATAATCGAACTCCTCTTCACTTGACAGCTAAGTGGTCATTTATCTCAGTAAATCTATTGGTGAAGGCAGTAGTGGAGCGACTCTTTGCCAAGGAGAGTCAATTGATACCCCTTCTGCGGGAAAATTATACTGGGTAGATAAATAAAAAAATTATATAAATACATTATTATGTTAAACTCTCTGTCATTTTGATATGTTTACTTCTTTACGTTTTGACTTTACTTCATGAAAGTCCTGTGAAAAATTTTTTATAATTTTTTTAGGCCAAAAATACCTCACGTAATGAATAAAGTATGGGCTTGCTCAAATCACCAAGTAGTAGATTGCCCATTCTTGTTCTCCATTGCAATCATTGGCCCAAAATACTCTTAGTCACAATATAAGGCCTATAATCAAAAATGAACTGATAAATCATTTTGATTTATATTACACAGGGCAAAATACATAGGTTATCCCTTTGAACTATGGACCAAATCCATGTTGCACATTTTTTGTGAACGAAAATAACTTTACACGCTCAATCTTTTTAAATTGTTCCTAATACACACCACTTTTTTCTTGATCAATTTTTCAAAGCATCAGTAATGTCACACTCCGATGAGATAGTGACACGTGTCATTAACATATTAAAAAAAAGAAGAAAAAACTTAAAATTATAACTAAATCTATCTTCTTCATTAACTATACCACCATGGCTACCATCTCTTCGACTCCCGTTCAGATTTCTCTACATCTGTTAGTTCTATTTTTACCTCATTTTTTCCATTTTCTTTCTTACCTTCTTCTTCGTTATTTTCTTTTCGAGCAGGTGATTCCCATAATTGATTATTAAGATTCGCCATTTTCATAGGATCAGATCAACATCTCATTAAAAGCAAACCATTTTTAGGCGGAATGAAAATTCTTACTCTGGCTTTCTCCTCTTCCTCTACTTCTAATTCCTTCATTTCAACAGTATTCTCAATATCCCAAAAAAATCTCAAAATAATTTGGACAAAACCAGAAAATTTCTCTTCAAAATCGTTATCTCTCCCCACCTTTAAAATTCCACAGACCATCAAGCTTCATTAATAAACTCTTCTTAATTTATAGGGAGTAGTTACGAGAAAACAAACAGGGGTCTAGGGGACGATGGGGAATGTGGAAGAAAAACAGGGGAGGAGTTTTGATTGTTGAGAAAGAATAAAACAAAGTAAAAAAAATGAAATAAAAGAAAGAAAAAAGAAAAAAGAAAAATTATTTTAAACTGTTGGATCAATTTTATTAGATCTGGATCGTTCAAATAAAGAATTAGATAAGTTTTTTTGTTTCTTCACACGCCTCATTTTTGTTGGTAAACCACGCAGTGGCCATGTAGGCATAGTAGTGTGTATTAGGTACAGTCTGAAAAGGTTGAGTGCGTAAAGTTATTTTCGTCCACAAAAATGCATAACAGGAATTTGGTCCACAGTTCAAGGGATAACTTATGTATTTTGCATATTACACAGTACTCACTCAAAATTAGTGCCCTCATCTTGTATGATCATTGTCACATAATTTGTAATATCTACTTTTCTACCAGAGAAGTTTTTAGCGCTAAAAATAAAGGGAATCTTACGAAAATATACCAAAAAAGATACTATTTACCAATAATTAGCTATTTTAGTCATACTACCCAAAATAGCCAAAAATAATTACCAATGATATACAACATTCAAAAAACACAAGCAAAAAAATACTTTTTATTAACGGGTATTGTTTCAATTTATTAAAAACAATAGATGAGGCAATATACAATATTTGATGAAGTTGAAGTGAATTAGACTAGTTTGGAGTCAAAACGCACTATCAATAATATCTAATATTTAAAAAGTGTACGCGAAAAAGATTTTTTTTTCCATTGGGTATTGTTGAAATTCGTTGAAAACATATAGATGAGGCAATATACAAAATTTTGAGCAAGATTGGAGGTAATTGGAATGATTCGGTATTCAAATTCGTAGTTAAAATCGAGTTTAAAAAATTCTTTTGCGATACATGTATCTCACATACAGAGATATACATCGATATATATGTGATACACATTTGGTACATATATGATACACATGTGATACACAGTGTGATACATATATGATATTGTTCCATGTTCCTCTTCTAATTCAAATTTCAATTCAAACTACCTAAAAACTCCACCAAATCATTCCAAAATTGAGATTCAAACTCTTTAAGATGTATCCAATCTATTCCAATAGTACCCACTCAAAAAAAATTAACCTTTTATATTGGTAGCATTTGGCTAATATTAGTACTCCCTCTATTTCAATTTAGATGATGTAGTTTGACTTGGCACACGTTTAAGGAATAAAAGAAGACTTTTGAAATATGTGATGCTAAAAGCTTAAGGGGCAAAAGCTTAGTGGGATTATAATGTTTGTGTGGCTATAAAAGTTTCTCATTAAGGGTAAAGTGGGTAGAATGAAAAGTTTAAAGTTAAGTTGTTTCTGAATATAAAAATGTATCACTCTTTTTGGAACAGACTAATAAGTAAAGTGTATCATCTAAATTAAAATGAAGGAAGTAATATTTTATGAATTGGTCAATTTTTATACTAAGTTACTTATGGCCGGACATAACTAGTAATTTTCCAAAAATAAATAAAGAATCTCTAATTTATATTAAATATTCTCTAACTGGAAAATCCTCTGACAACCTAACATTTTTAGTGTTGGCTTTATTAGATGCTCAAGCATTAAATGTTGCGTAAGAACTAAAACGGAATGGTTTTCCAGTTTAGCTTTAGTGATGATCGTTATTGTGTTAAAAGAGCAAGCAAGTAAGTTGCAATAAAATTGAAACTACTGTATATATGTAATGTAATATCTACATAGATAATAATTTGCGCCTGTTGTTTGGCCGAATTACCAACCCAACAGATCGCAACTAGTTGGGGAGCTCCCACCACGGTACTGAACACCCAAATTAACTACTAATAGAAGTATGTAGAGATCACAAAATGGAATTGAGGACGATTACTAAACGACTTCCATACAAGTTTGAGAGTTTCGATACAAAATCTTTCCTAGCGCAGCTGGTCTTAAAATTTGGGAACTTCATTTGAAAGGCGAGAATAGGAGTTTTCATTCTTTGCTTACACCTTATTCTGCAAACACCAACATCAGAGCTTCCATCAAAACAAAGAGAAAGGCACTGATAGTGCTTTTCTCTGTAAAGAATAAGCTAGTCTATATCATGTGTCGGTCATATGCTCACTCTATAAATCGAAAATGAAAAGTAGAAACAAAAGATGAGTTAAAAAACAAGTAAATATGAAATACTTGAATATGGTGGATGTTCATAACTCCTAAGGGAGTAACACCCGCTATTCTTCTCCATTAACCTTCCACTGCTTCTTACCATTATACCTCCATGATCTCAATAGTTAATACCATATTCATGGCATCCATTTGTATTACCTAAATATCATCCTATAAATAGAAGTTTGGGCATCACATTGTACACATTTTAATACATCAAAAAAATAAAAATCTCTCCTCTTTCTTTCTATATCTTTTAACTTGTTTTTCTTGTCTATATTGTTACTGTAAGCTAAATTTCTTGACACGTTATCGACATAAATTGCTATTCTCATTTACTCCCACACTTCCTAAAAGAAACGAAAGTCCTTCGAAGAAAACTTTGCATTGCATGTCATTAAAGACACTATGGTGAGCACTAAGATGACATTGTTGTGTCATTAATTTAGTCTAATATGCATGAAGATGAGAAAGGTAAATTTTTATACTGCAATAGCATAATTAACTTAATATTGCATCTCAAGTCAATCTGTTTGTTGATCAGTTTTTCTTTTAGCAAATTTTTAATGAGGTATGTACACCTAACATATACACCAATTATATTTTAGCAACTAAATATTGTTCTATTTATCATTAACTATTCTATGCAATTATTCTTTACTTCTTTAGATTTCAGGATATTTGCGATTTGAAAACCTTGTGATTGTTATAAGGCTTGCAAAGATAATTAGAAAGTGCTATTGAAAAGCTCGAGGATAAATCCTAGCGCACTATGATGATAAGACGTTGGAATTGAGTCTCAACACATTATAGCCTAACACGTCTTTATATGGGTAAGGCATTGGGTTTGAGTCCCAATGCACCATTTCGATGGTATAATGATGATTAAGGCAAAATAATATATTTTTCATGAAAAATCATGAAGCTTGTCCCACTTGATTTGCTCCATTCTTGAAGTGAATGTGAAAATATATATGTGATACAAATTATACATAAGAATGTGCTTATGCATGGTTGAATAAATACCACAACTCACCTCTAAGGAAGATTTGAGAGAAATAAAGATAATGAATATTACAATAAGGTTACATGAATATGTTATTGGTCGAGTACATGTGGTACGCCAAATAATATTTTGTCATCCCTTATAAAAAGTTATTAAAGGCAAAACTTAAAGCAAGAAATGATTTTGCTTATGATGATTTTGACCATGAAAATTATTATGATACAATTTTCTTCGTGAAGGAGATATTCACTACATGGATAGTGTGACAAAGATCTTATTGTACAAAATTAATTAAGAGCTCCGGAAGAACTAATTTATTACTATCCGGATGAATGAAATTGTTCTTGACATTGATATTGTAGTAAATCTCAAAAGAAACTTTTTGAATTTCAAATATATTAGCCAAAGTGGTTGGCATTTGAAAGGAAGATTGAATATCTTCATCTTACTATAATCATACCAGGTAAATATGAACGGATACCTGATTTTTCTTCTATTTGTACTGCACATGTATAAGCATGATGATGGAATCATATATCATAGTACATTAGATGTTTACTGAAATAAATATCAGTTGGCATGACCAGTTAGCCATCCCGGTTCAATTATGATGTGAAAAATAATTGAGAATTCACATAGGCATATATTGAAGAATTAAGAGATTCTTCAAGAATATCCTGTGCGACTTGTTCTCATGATAAATAGATTACTATACCAGCTGAGGTTGGGATTGTATTCCTTGATTTTTGGAACGTATAAAAGGTGATATATATATAGAGGCCCAGTCATCTTCCATGAGGACCGTTTACTATTATATGATTTTAATAGATGAATCTATTGTATGGTCACATGCACGTTTGTTATAAACTTGCAGTTTGGAGTTTGCAAGGCTGATTGCTCAAATTATTAGAGCGCAGTTCCAGAATATAAATTATGATGATTTATCTTGATAATGCTGGTTTAACTCCAAGTGGGTTTAGCAGAAATTGTATGCCTCCAATTATAGCTAAACCATTGATTATGAGAACAAAACTCTCAAATAGAAATTTGGTATGAGGTGTATTATTTAATATACAACAACAGTTGTACGCATCTAGCGAACAAGTTATGAAAAATTCTCCCTATCACAATTGGTTCATGGTCAGGAACCAAATAATTTCTATCTAGAAATATGGATGTACTATATGATTTAATTATCCCACCACAATGTACAAAGATAGGTTCCCAAAGAAGGTTGGGAAATGTGTTGGTGATCCTAACATTTGGGGGAGAAAATGGGCAGCTGAAAAAGTGATAAATGGAATTTATTATGAGTACATCTAGATCTTCTTACAAGAAAATATGAATTTGAAGTTCAAGTGACAATTCATTTGCAAAATATTGTCAGGGGCATTTGCTAACCCAAAGCTAAATGTCATATTTCAGCTGCTAATGCACCAACTAAATAAAGTCCATGATGGACAGAGTCTATGACACGCATAAAGCATAATAGACCTCATGGAAGAGGCTCAAGTACCTGAAAATAATGGGATCTCGATAAGTTATGTTTTTATTGTGTGATGATGGAACCGATGTAAAATGATCATTCACGATATTGTTAATACAATGTAGCGCTCAATATTATTAATATAGACGAGGATCATGAGCTCAAATCTGTCATGAAATTTGAACAGATAAATGATTGGCCAAATAAAAAATACGCAATAAAAATTGACTTCACCTGAAAAATGTGAAGTTGGACGGATAGTTCCAACTCCCGAAAGTGAAATGAAAAATCAAGTCAATAGACATAAAGACGACTTGTGGCACAAGATTTTTCGTAAATATCCCGGCATTAGTTATATGAGATATGTTCTCCTGCGGTGGATGAAATCGTTTTTCAGGTTTTAATTTGGCAATACATGAAAAACTTGATATGCGCATAATAAAAATCCATGAAGGATTTACATTGTTCTGAATCATAGTAAGGTTCCCAAGAAACTTATTAAATAAAGCTTCATCAAATCCTCATGTGGATTAGACCAGCGTACATAATTTATTTTTGTGACTAGTGCAATTGGTGAACTAATGTATCTTGCTAGAACCATAAGTATAACAATATTCTAGCAAGATATAGTTTTACTCCTGAAATACGATTAGAGTTATATTGCAAAAAGAATCCTTAATATAGATTTGCTTATTATAACAAATACTGTCAAGATTTTGTTGGTTATGCAAATGCAGACATTTTCCTGAAGTTCATTCTTCAAACAATCTATTTGCATCTGAGGGTTGTCATATTATTATTCGACAAGGCAGTTAATTATTAATACTTATTCAAGTCATGCCAAAATAAGCAACTGATAAAGCCAGTGACTCAACACACAACGAACGTATGACTTTTCTTTGAAGAGAAGATTCCAATAATATTGAAAATGATGTTGTTTGCATAGCCCAGTTGAAAGAAGGATATATCAAAGGAGACATAATAAAGTAAATTTCACCACATTTCTTTTTCAGATGCACGATCTTCAACAGAATGGTGAAATTGATATTCAATAAATTTGTTCATGTGATAATCTCGTTGATTTGTTCACTAAGGCATTGCCAACCTCAATGTTTGAGAAGTTGAAATACAAGATTGAAATGCATTGTCTTCAAGAAATAAAGTGATGTTTTCATCGGGGGGAAGCAAATACGCGCTATACTCTTTTTCCTTTAGCACAGATTTTGTCCCAATGGGTTTTCCTGACAAGGTTTTTAACGAGGCAGCATACAATGCGTATTACATGATATGTGTGCTCTTTTTCCTTCAATAAGATTTTTTCTCATAGGGTTTTTTCCTAGTAAGGATTTAACGAGGCACATTATCTTTGGACATCCGAGGGGGAGTGTTATGAAATACTTGATATGGTGGATGTCCATTAACTCCTAAGGGAGTAACACTCACTGCTCTTCTTCTCCCCCAAATTAAACTTGACGGGTGGTATAACTTGAAGTAATGATTCCTTTACTTATTATGGATACTATTTTTAACGATATGTAAGGAAAACGCCCCTGCATTGTTAATAAGAGAAGTTGTTTATGAATCATGATGTTTTAAGCCGAATATAGAAATACCATGGCAACCATAATCTTTCTCTCTTCGAATTGCAAATGACTTGCCAAATATTGATACACAAAAGGGAAGGTTTAATAATCTCATTCCAGAGCTAAATAGAATTACAAGAGCACTATAGTTAAAGAGCTGTACAAAGAGGACCCTCATAATTTCCAGTTTCTTCTCTCTTCCTCGACTTCCCCTCATTGATGTAGTTAATTAATTTTAGTTACATATTCCTCTTTTATTACAGCATTATATTACGTTAAACATTTTACAAGTACATAGAACATAAGTTAGCTCTACTACTAGCTTTCCAAAGCCGAAGAAGGTGAGCTTATAGAAATTTTTATTACTCCGCTTTTTCTATCTGTTTCCTGCTAGCTAGTAAGCTGTAACCATGGCAGCTCCTGCTGCTACAGTTTTTCTCTCCATCTCTTCTTCTTCTTCATCGTCCTCTTCTGCTTCCCACATGAATTTTGCATACGATCCCAACACAGTGCTGTTATTACAACAAATAATTTCAGGCAGATCGATCCAATATTTAAGCATGTATTACAATTAATTTTTTGATCTACGAATTGAATGAGATTTGTTTTGAAAGATAAAACGTAAGGGAGGAATTTTACCAGTCGTCAGGAGAAGCTTGAACAGCTTGATCGAAGTAAGATTTGGCTCTAATCTCGTCTCGCTCACTCTCCCAAACCAATTTGCCATACATAGAAAGCACTTCTCCGTCTCCCGGACTTGCCAGTATAGCTCTTCCGTAGCATTCTTCAGCTTTCACATAATCTCTCTCCACCTTCAATTATCATCATCAACATTAGTTTAATAAATCAATCCAAACTATAATCTCTATATATTCAAACTTCGATGATGGGAAATAGTAGAAATTAAATTACTACCTCATGCAAGTACTTGCCATAGTTTCTAAGAAGAAGAGAATTCATAGGATCTGACTTCAACATTTCCTTATAGTACACTGCAATTTTCTTCGGATCGGAGTTACCACCGGTGTCGGATTCACCTCTATCGCCGCCTCCGCCAGGGAACTTTCTGTTTTTGCCGATTCCACCGCCGGGAAATCCGAGCTTATCGGTAGGAATACAGCTCTGCGGCCAATCTTCGGCGTAACTCCTTAGATCTTCCGTTAAACTCAGCGATCCAATACTTCGCAAAACCTCCAACTCGTCCTGCTCAGTACCGCAATCCTCCTCCGGTATTATTGCCGGAAACGACGTCGATCTGAGCTTACTGAACGTTCTTGTTACTCCAGGACCTTCAATCGACGACCGGATCACGTCGGACTCCGAAGAAGCCCGGCGTATACTCCGACGGTTGACTTCCAAATGCAGAGAAACCCTAGGAGAAGAACATCCTTTCTTCTTCTCCCCGTTAAGCACTCCACCGACGGATTCACGAACCGGAACGGAAACCCTCGATGTACCAGGAACCACCGGCGTCTGGACCGGAATTGAGCCGGAACCGGTTCGGAAAAGTACTGTCTTCATACTAATAAGCACTTGAACTTTATATTTATTTCACTTTTGAGAAAAAGGTTTGAAAAGTGGAGCGGACTGACAGTGCTTAATATACGTTTTCAAACGGCGTATAAACGCCGTTAGATTTGCTGAGGGCGTTGACCTGAACGTTGAGTGGGTGCCACGTGTGGGAGAAGCACGTGAGGGGGTACAGCAAGAACGGTGGAGGCGGCGACGGAGTGAGCTTTATGGAGTTTAAATTGGAAGTATCTACATGTGTCATGTAAAAAGCGTGAGTGCGATGACTCGCCACTAGCCACTAGCCACGTAGACATAAAGGACAAAAATAGAGGGGATTTTTTTTTTATTATTGTACGGATTTTGTAATTTTATTTGTCCCCTGATTTAGTGCCTATATGGCAAATTGGGCTGCTGGTTTCTAATCTCTTGGATTTTGCCTTCCCAAGCTATTGGTGTTGATCCAACAGACGACTTTTGTACAGTTACCAGTTTGTACGTACACTGATTTATATATCACAAAATTCAATGTAATTAGATTTTAACATAGCGTGACAAAATATTCACATAATTAATTAAAAAAACTTAGTTATATATATTGGTACTAAATAACCAATAAATTTATATCACAATAATATATATATATATATATATTATAATTTTTTTTGTGTATATCAAAATATATATTAATTTTTTTTGTATACCTAAAATATAAAATTATAAATATGATTATTTAAAATTTATTATTGTCTCTATATCAATGTATATCACAACAAAAATTATTGTATTGTTTGTATATCGCATTATATAACACATCGAATATGTGTATTTCAAAATGAATATCACAAGTTTATTTTCTTTTTTTGTGTTTATAAAAATGTATATCAAAAGTTTATTTTAGAACTTGCTCTAAACCTATTATATCAAAAATTTATTTATTTTCGTTGATCAATATCAAAATTGAAATAAGTTTATTCAACTGAATTTCGCCCTCTTAAAATTAAATTGGACGATTTGATTTCAATTTAACCTTATATTGCCAAATCTAATAATATATATATATATATATATATATATATATTCTACTTTTTTGTTGATGCACCAAACAATGCAATAACACTAAATAATTCAAGAGATTATTAATCCAAGAATTATAATCCCAAAATAACTATGTCTGCAAAGCAAATGACCTCAAACAACTTTCATTTTTCAAACTTCCACTCTTTTCAACTATCAGTCAAATAATACTTTAAATTGTGTAATGTAAAGGGCCAAAACTACCCCGGAGTATCATATTTGATATAAAAATGTCCACCGCCCACCTTGTTGAATAATAATGTCCTCATAATTATTTATTTTTGGCTCAATCTTATCTCTATTTCTAACAGCACTTTCTTTGCCAAAAAAAAAAAGTTATTTATTGTCCAGTGTCTCTTAAGTGGCATAACTTAAATCCCAACCCACCCGTATGCGTTACTGTTCTGCCCCAATTTAAACCATATTTATCTAGGCTATATGCCATGGAGCTGTTGAATGAATACACCAACAATGCGCATTTGGGTTTACCTCTAATTTGAAGATGGTTATGATGTGTTCTTCGGCTAGCTCTTTATCTATCTATTCTCAATGCATTAGTAATGGTGAATGTATTGGGTCGGATACAACCGAGCATATAAGGAAGCTCGGGCTCAAGTATAGTTCAAGACCGGATTACTTTAAAACGGGATCAGCATTTCGGGAAGGAAAGTCCGAGGTCGGGCGTCATTGGATTCAGAACCGGAGCGATCGAATAAGGCAATCGACATCGATCAGGGAAGAGGCATTTTATGGTAAAAGGATCAATTTCATATAACGGGAAGGCCGGAAATCTCGCGGAATACTGATATCTCGGCGGGGATCACGGTCTCAACCATCAGAAACGTTAGACCAGTGTTTCTAGGGGTATTCCATCCTATAATTAAGTTACTTTATATTGTAATTAAGTCTTTTACCATACGTAGAACTCTCCTCTTACCTACAAAAGGGGCATTCAACTTCATTGTATGGACACAAAATACACACTGGAATACTGATTATCATTTCTATCTATCTCTTACTAAAGTTGTCTATTTTTCACTACATATTGCTCCATTACAGAAATTTCATTCCGCCTCAACGGTTTGATCATCCCTTTATTTACTTAAGTCAATTATTATTTTTACTGTTATATTTTTTGTTGTATCGAATTATTTCACGTATCCTTAACACCGCGAATAAATTTAATTGTTGCTCGAATTTTAGAGAAAACAGTTTGGCGCCCACCGTGGGGCTAAGGATAATAGTGAATTTTTGATACAATTTTGTCACACCCCAACTTTGGGGAGTGTGGCCGGCACTTGGCACCCGAAGGCCCGAGCGAACCAACCATAGCATCTGTGACATGTAATATGAATAATAGGCCGACAAGGCTGCAATATGACACTAACAAGAACCAAATATATAGTCCTACACAGAAGAACCCAACAACAATCTATATATATATATATATATATATATATATATACATATATAGCTAAGGCCAACAAGACTATATAGTCATGCCAACTGTACAGGGGGCCGACAAGGCCATGCAAAGCATATATACACTGACAACTGGTCTGCAAGCCTCTAAAAGAGCAACACAATATCAACAAGTCGGGATAGGGCCCCGACATATCCCAAAACAATACATATATATATGCATCTGTACCTAAAGACTCACAACCAGCAACTCCGAAGAAGTGGAGTGCGACACTCAACCGCTGATCTCAGTGTCCTACTGCGGCGGCACGCCGGCCTGTCTATCAGNACCACCGCCGCTTCCCCTCGGACAATATTTCATAATATGACCGGGCTATCCACACGCATAACATACATCAGTACCCTGACGACACATCCCAAAATGAGCCCTACCACATCGATCACAACGGGACACTACAGGCCTGGTCTGGTTAGACTCGCCTCTAAACTGCGGGCCTGATATCCGCGAACTCCGACTCTGATCCTGACCAGAATAAGTGGTCCAATCATGTCGCTGAACCTGAAACTGCGGTGGTGCACTGGCTGCCGGATAAGATGAACATCTAGAAAACTGCGGCCTAGGTCCACCTCTGAAATTCCCCGAATCACTCACAGATCGGGCCCTCTTATGCTGACCTCTATCCCGCTCTCGATCAACCCGCTGCTGCCTCTTACGATCCTCTAAGTTCTGTGCATAGGCCTGTATGCGAGCAATATCCATTCTCAGATTCAGAGCAGCTGTGGTACACTCATTGATCAAATGTAGCCCTAAACCACCTATGAACTGGTGCACTCGATCGGTCATATCAGCTACAACAGTAGGAGCATATCTGGCCATAGAATTGAACTGCATGATATACTCCCTAACACTCATATTACCTTGCTCCAAACGCAGAAACCGATCCCATCGGGCATGACGAATTTCAATGGGTAGATACTGCTGCATAAATGCCTCAGAAAATTCTCTCCATGTCGCCGGTGGAGCTCGGGGTCCTCGGGACTGCTTCCAGGTTTCGTACCAATCTATAGCAACATCCCGCAACCTATAAGAAGCAAGCTCTATAGACTCAGTATCAGTAGCCTGCATAAGCCTCAGAGTCCGCTGCATACGATTTAAGAATTCCTGTGGATCAGCATTCGGGTTTGTCCCTGTAAATTCTGGAGGTGACAAGTGCATGAAGTCTCGTGCCCTTGCACTTACTGCTCTGTCACCCATATCTGGAGCCTGACGGTGGGCTTGAGAGGCCACAAGTCTAGTCAATAACTGTACTGCGCTCCGCATATCCAAATCCTAATCAGGTGCAATGGGAACCAGAGGTACATCGGCTCTCCCCTGCCCCCCAAGAGGGGGTGGAGGTGCGCTCCAGAAGCCTGAGAGTCAACCTCGTTATGAGGCTCATGCTCATCTAAATTATCGGGCGGCGGCTGACTGATACCTCCTCCCGCCTCATCATCTAATCTCTGTATAAATTGCATAGCCACCTGCCGTCTAGTAGTGTTAGGCATCGCTGAGAATATAAAAAAAAACAAAGGTTAAAAATGAACACTTACGGATCAGCTCTATCGCACGATCTAGATCAAGAAAAAGGGAATTTTTCCTAAATATCCTGTAGCCTCCTGTTTATAAGTGTGGTGCACAACATACCCATAACCAAGACTCTACTAGATACGGCTTGCAGACTCCCTAGTACAGACCTGCTCTGATACCAAGTTTGTCACACCCCAACTTTGGGGAGTGTGGCCGGCACTCGGCACCCGAAGGCCCGAGCGAACCAACCATAGCATCTGTGACATGTAATATGAATAATAGGCCGACAAGGCTGCAATATGACACTAACAAGAACCAAATGTATAGTCCTACACACAGAAGAACCCAACAACAACCTATATATATATATATACATATATAGCTAAGGCCAACAAGACTATATAGTCATGCCAACTGTACAGGGGGCCGACAAGGCCATGCAAAACATATATACACTGGCAACTGGTCTGCAAGCCTCTAAAAGAGCAACACAATATCAACAAGTCGGGATAGGGCCCCGACATATCCCAAAACAATACATATACATATGTATCTGTACCTATAGACTCACAACCAGCAACACTGAAGAAGTGGAGTGCGACACTCAACCGCTGATCTCAGTGTCCTACTGCGGAGGCACGCCGGCCTGTCTATCAGCACCTGTGGGCATGAAGACAGCGCACAAAAGGCGTCAGTACGAAATATGTACTGAATATGTAGGGCGGCAAGGACAAGCACAAATAAGGTAAATAATATGAGAAGAGATTTACAAATAACCTGAAACTCTGTTCAAAGCCACTGAGGGCGACCATATCCACAACATAAATGTAAATGCGTGCTCGTAAAATCATTCCTCACTGTGGAGGTATATATATCATATCATATAACAATAATAATAAATCCCTCTGTGGGGTGAGCTCATCATCACAACATCATCTCTGCCCAACTGATCAGTGGCAATGCACAGCTACGTGCCTACCCGGCCGCCTACAACACGGCTCGGTAAAGAAGAAACATGTCTAGGTGCACATATAAGTGTCTACCCGGCCGACTATAGCGCGGCTTGGTAATGAAAATAAACACACACATATATATACATAAGTGCAATGCAAGACCGACCTAAGAAGCGATATCATGACAAGAGTCGAAGTGACCTATTGTCGTTATCCTTCGACTATCTTTATTGTCCCTACGTCCTTTGGTTTCCAACCATGAGACAACTAGCACAAGAAACATGGAAGTTACGTAGTACGGATTTATTTGAAGTAGACATCATGTTCAAGCTAACAATAACCATGATCAATATGGACGTCGGAAAAAGAACGAACAAAAGAATTTTTAATTCTCTTTGAGTGATGAACAAGGAAGGATGAGAATACTTAAATCTTCTTCGATATGAGTCATTCATGTGAAAGGGTAGATTTAATCATATTTATCAATTTGGAGTGGAGCAGTTCGAATTTGATGAAACAATTCAATAAACGTTCATTCGAGTTCTAGTCATGCCGAAAGATATAAAGAAGGACCCTACATACCTCGTTGATAGAGCTATACGCGTCTTCCGGGTCCTTGAATACCTTATGAATGGCTACCTACACAAAATGAACTATTCGAGATCAAATCAAACTCATAGCTCATGAGAGTCTTCACTTAGACATTTAAGCAAGCAACTCGCGGGCATAAGTTCGTAGGCTCTTTTGTAGCTCAATTTTCCCGCAAAGCACTACAAAATTTTTACTTTCCTACCATAACTCCAAGCATCATGTTAAAACTACATAAAACAGCCCAACAAGAAAGCCAAGTCCATAAGAGTTCATAAGAATCGCAAAAGCTCATTCTATGGGGGTTTCTACCCAATTTCTAGGTTTAATTACTTGTAAGGCTCAAAGAGATGAAGAGAAGGTTAAATCATACCTTAAAAGTTGAATAATACTCTACAACTTGAGTTATTTCAAGACAAAGCTTTCTTCCGAAAATCAAAACAACGAGAAGTCTACGATATTATGATTGTCATGTGATTCCTTATGTTGTAATCACTTGATTTGCCTTTGAAATTGATTGTGATTGATGGAGAATAATTTGGGAGAGTATAAGGGCTGATCTAGGGTTTAGTCTTGATGAAAATGAGGGCCAAAAATGTTGGAGGCCTCCATTTATATCACTTAAGTGGGGCCCACTGTTCTGTGGCAGTTTGCACCCTTGTACGGAAATGCGAATTTCTATCTACCGGATGTCGTATCGACAAATGGTTAAATGCGCTGGAAACTAGACTCGTAGATCTTCTATTTGATAGGTGGATCACCCCATAACTCCAAGTATATTGAGACAAAAGCTCTTTCACATTTGACCCAAATTTCAGTAAAATTTACAAGCGTAACTTGCGACAAACTTTTTTTTCAACTTCCGTGTCAAAACTCATTTGACTTCAAAACTTAACGTATGACTATCATCCTATTTAAATACCTCAAAAAAAAAAGTAATTTCTTACCATGTTAGCAACCTTACGATACGACAACGCACGAACACACGAGGTGTAACATCTTTCCCCCCTTAAAAACATTCGTCCTCGAATGTTGAGGGATATCTCAACTCTCAAAATTTTTAAAAATTTCGACAGAGTTTCCTCTGTAAACAGGACTATCCAAAACCTGTCTAGCAGCTCAAACCAATATCCAAAGCCACACAAGGCCACACAACACATAACAATTGCAATTTGGCCTCACACGACCATCTAAGTATGCAGAAATCAAAATAAGTTAGCCATAACTCACCTTAACTGTCATCTACCGTGGTCCGAGATGTACTTGCTGCACCTGACTCAGCAATAGAACCTAACGCAACATATATATATATATACAGCTTGAGAAATGGAAATAAGAAAGGAAGTGTCGTAGTACAAAGATGTCAATGTAAACCTGAAGTCTGGAACAAATGGGGGTATCGGGCTTTCATATCTTCTTCAGCCTCCCACGTCATCTCTTCTACATTATTATTCCGCCACAATACCTTAACCGAAGCTACCTCCTTTGTTCTCAATTTACGAACTTGACAATCTAAGATGGCGACAGGAACTTCCTCGTACGACAAGTCCTCAGTAAATTGAATATCCTCAATAGGGGTGATATGAGAAGGATCTCCTAAGCATTTACGAAGCATGGAGACATGAAATACCGGATGGACTGCCTCTAGCTCTGGTGGCAAATCAAGTTTATAAGCAACTTGGCCAATTCTCTGCACGATCTGATACGGCCCGACATACCTGGGGCTAAGCTTGCCTTTCTTGCCAAATCTCATTATGCCTTTCATAGGCGATACTTTCAAAAATACCCAATCTCCCACGGCAAACTTCAGATCTCTACGTCGGTTATCTGCGTATGACTTCTGTCGGCTCTGAGCTGTTAATAACCTTTCTTGAATTAACTTAACTTTGTCTACCGCTTGTTGCACCAACTCAGGTCCTAATAACTTTGTTTCACCGACATCAAACCAACCAATAGGGGACCTGCACTTCCGCCCGTATAAAGCCTCATATGGCGTCATCTGTATGCTAGAGTGGTAGCTATTATTGTAGGCAAACTCAATAAGTGGCAAATGATCTTCCCAGTTTCCTTTGAAGTCCAATACACAGGCTCGTAACATATCCTCGAGCGTCTGAATAGTACGTTCGGCCTGTCCGTCTGTCTGTGGATGGAAAGCTGTGCTAAGACTAATATGAGTACCCAACCCTTCTTGGAAAGATCTCCAGAAATTGGCTGTAAACTGCGCATCTCTGTCAGATATGATAGAAATTGGAACTCCATGTAATCGAACTACCTCTTTGATATACAATCTGGCATAATCTTCAGCTGCGTACGTAGTTTTGACAGGCAAAAAGTGGGCTGATTTTGTAAGCCTGTCCACAATAACCCAGATGGAATCGAACTTCCGACGAGAACTGGACAACCCTGTAATAAAGTCCATATTAATAGCTTCCCACTTCCATGTTGGGATCTCAATATTCTGAAGCAATCCACCAGGTTTCTGGTGTTCAACCTTAACCTGCTGATAATTCGGAAACTGACCACAAATGTAGCAATGTCATTCTTCATGCCATTCCACCAATATAACTGACGAAGGTCGTGGTATATCTTAGTGGAACCGGGATGAACCGAATACCGAGATTGGTGAATCTCCGTCATAATTTGCTTGTGAAGTTCCCCAACATTAGGTACACACCATCAACCTTTGTATTTAAGAACTCCGTCATCTGATATCTCGAACAATTGCTTTTTCTGAGAAGAGATGCCTTCCTTGATC
>MCJB01052544.1:9712-29904 GCA_002018475.1 Nicotiana obtusifolia | reverse complement strand
GAGATATATCTACCTCCCCACGTTGTAGCTCAAATTTCGCAAGGGGACCCCTTTCTAATCTATGTTGAAACGAAGCAAAATGTTTATTTTTTCCATATTTGCTAGACCGTTGCTTGTGATAGTTATACATATATATTCCAAGATATAAGTGTATCCACCAAAAAGTGAAGGTAATAGTTATAGTTAGTGGATAGTGGGGTCCACCTCATTTGCAAAAATCATGACTTGTTGTACAGATGTCACCCTCCAATACATATTAGTCACTTAGTGCTTATGCTACCATTTCCACGTTAGGAACCGACATTATGAATCACCATCTATTCCTTTAAGCAGGTCCCACATGAACATAATACCAATCTTTAGTTGTAATTAAACGCACTCCCTCCCGCGCAAGTATTGATAATTAATTCTTTCTCGCCACATTACTTGAATATGACCAAAACACGTGGAAGTAAGGCATGAATAGTGGTAATTACTATCTTTCATGCTACAACATTTGTTCTCAATTCCTAAACACATTACAAGTAGTCCCCACTTCTAATTTATATGCACTCACGTGATTATTTGACTTCTCTAATAATTTTATTAATATAATAATATATAGATGTCTAATTGAGTAAACACTATCACGTGAACTAGCATGGATAATATCAAGAAAACTTAGAAATGTTGTCCTCATCCTAAAGTACTACTATTAAAATATTAAAATATTAATAAATTATGGTACCATATAAAATCAATACATCCAATATTATTTCATTAAAACATCTATGTTAAAATACATATATTTTATCAACTTCTAATTTTGCTAATCTTGTATAAAGAGTATAAATTTTCGTATGCTTAATCTTAAAATGGTAAAAAAATAACCTTTTTTTGTGAGAAAATAACTTCTATCTTTACAATAAATAAAGAAAATCTCATAAACTTTCTCATATTATGTGCATAATTTAAAGCATATTCAGAAGTAGTAATATTAATATCTATATAAAATTATATTTTTCAAACTTGTTGCAAAAAATGTTGCACTCAAATAAATACCATATCAAAATGTATCTAATGGTGTCAAGGTTGTTAAACTTACGGGTCTTACAATAACATAGTCACAAATCCTCTATAACCTCATGAATGGCCTTAATCCCTTGGAATATTACGTTAATGAGGTCTGTATCTTCATTCACGTTTTGAGCAAGTATCTTACTTAAATGATAAGTTAAGAAAGTCATCTAAATTTATTAAGTAGTAACTTTTTCTACACATGTATCAATCATATGTCATTCTTTTTAATAAGATTTCAACACACCTTTTCAAATACACATGTAACTTTTATAGGCAAAATGGATGTCCCCTCCACCTTATGAATTCATGTCTCCATCCCTTAGCTGCCACCTATTCCTAACCCAAGTGAATCATGCCCACATAATAATTAGTCACTAATTAATCTATTAATCATTCACTAAAATCAAATATTTAACCAATTAGCCACATAATTAATTTTTAGGTCTCATTTCACTTGAAAACTAATATACTTCATATACCTTACTATAATTAACTTTACTATCATGGTCATGTGGTATATTGTATAGCACTAATTCATAAATATGGGGTATTATAGCTTGTACCGTATTTTATTCCAAAATGTCAAACTTCGACGAAACTCATTTTTTTCAACTCGTTTACCCTCTGACCTTCACGACACTTATTTATCACTTGTTATAAATAGTATAAATACTTATAACCGCAAAAAAGGTCCTGTTCTTGAACTTATGTCGATTATCTTATGACAAACCCAACGTACAAAATACGGGATAACATCCTCCCCCCCCTTAAGGAACATTCGTCCTCGAATGTTAACTCGTAGAGATTTACAAAACTTTCGCTAGAGTCTCCTCTGTATACTAAACTAAAACCCAACCTCTGTCTGTACTCTAGACTATTCACAACCTACTTGAGTATCTCGTATCTTCTTCACCTTTACCTTACGTACTTTTCAATCTCGCGTCATATTTTCTGTCGCTTTGATAACTTCCCTTCCACATAGGTGGAAATTATATCCATGCCTTAAAGCGCTACTATTACACCTGCACCTCTGGGTGCATACCAAATCTGGTGGAAGCTTCATACTAACTTCTTACAACTTAGATCTATGGCACGATCTAGAAATAAAAGAAGGGTAACATTTTCTAAATACCCCATAGCCTCTCAATTATAAATGTGGCGCGCAACACACCCATAAGTGAGACTCTACTAGGCGCGGCTTTATAGACTGCTTAGGACACGACTTGCTCTAATACCACTTTGTCACGCCCCAAACCTAGGGAAGTGTGGCTGCACCAGGTGCCGTACAGGCCCGACCAAACCACTCTGTAACTCATGATCGTTCAACAAAAACTAGAACATAAGTAGGCCAACTTGGCTAAATTCATTCTTACTGTAACTATCATAGCAGGGACAGGGACCCAGCCTACCCATAAGTCTGTAGCAAATCTCTGACACGATGACCTATAGACTCGGCTGCCCTTTGAATGGAGTGGAGTTTTACCGATCCTTCGATGAATGCTAACCCCGTCTACTATGAGGGCTCGTAAAAGTGATTATCTATACATGCCGGCATAATGCAGCGTCCAAAACAAAAGGACGTCAGTACGAATGATGTACCGAGTATGTAAGGCATGTAAATCAGTATATAAAGGACATGAAAGAAATAGGGAATAAAGGACTCAACCTGTAAGTCTGGATAGCTCTGTAAATCATGTAGTATTTATAATATCATGCATATGCGTATGAATGTCATATAATGCATAGTTATATGCGTACATAATATCATCAAGCCTCTAAGGGCATCCCATCATATTATCACAGCCTCTATGGGTGAAATCATCAACGTATACCAACTGATCAGGTGGTGGTGTGTATATAATGCCATAACCTTTCCCCATACCCCATATACGTATAATATACGCGTATATAACGACATCTAGTCATGGGTCAATGTACATGTATAAATGAATGCAATGCATAAGAACTAAGTCAATAAGATTTCTCGGAATGTTATAAGATCAGTATGCCTTCGGATAAACTTTATCAACTATGTATTTTTCGAAGACCCATGAGTAGAAGATATAATAATAAGACACATAGGGAATCAACAACATTGGCACTCCTAGTGCTTCAAAGAATAGAGGCATTTATGAAAGTTGTGCGTTTACTCGTTTCATTTGTATCGTAAGGATCATGCCAAAAGGAAAGAAGGGATAGCCTTAGCAAACCTTTAATATCAACTTTCTACTTGAATATGTGAACAATCTCCTCAATCTTGTATGCCAAAACTAGTCTTCTTCCGCCTTACTTCATTACGAAAAAAAATCCAATTTTTGTCATCCGGAGGAAACCGATGTCGGTATATCACCTATGTTGTTCTTCATGTTTTGCTTCGGTTCAAGAGATATATCTACCTCCCCATGTTGTAGCTCAAATTTCTCATGGGGACCCGTTTCTAATCTATGTTTAGACGAAGCAAAATGTGTATTTTCTCCATACTAGCTGGACCGTTGCTTGTGATAGCTATACATATATATTTCAAGATATAAGTGTATCCAACAAAAAGTGAAGGTAATAGTTCTAGTTAGTGGATAGTGGGGTCCAGCTCAATTGCCAAAATCATGACTTGTTGTATAGATGTCACTCTCTAATACATATTAGTCACTTAGTGTTTAGGCTACCATTTCCACGTTAGGAACCGACATTATGAATCATCATCTATTCCATTAAGCAGGTCCTGCATGAACATAAGACTAATCTTTATTTGTAATTAAACACACTCCCACCAGTGCAAGTATTGATAATTAATTCCTTCTCCCTACATTACTTGAATATGACCAAAACATATGGAAGTAAGGCATGAATAGTGGTAATTACTATCTTTCATGCTACAACATTTGTTCTCAATTCCTAAACACGTTACACGTAGTTCTGATATGCTCAATTACACCTTAATAAATAGTGTAAGCAGTCGATGTCAAATATAATGACCCAACAAGATTGGAGTCGAATCCCACAGGGAATAGGTGTGAAAAGTTTACTTGATTAGCGTAATACTCAACTACAGTCGTAATTCTATCCAGGTAATCGTAACAAAAGTATGAATTGAACTTAGTTTTAAATAAAGTCAAATTGCAATATTGAGAATATGAATAATATGACTAAAGAAACCAAGGTTGTGTCCCATTTAATGAAATGTAATGCTATTGATGTGAATATGATATATTTCTAACGGATAATTCTTTTGATATGCAATTGATGTCTAGGTGACTACCCAATATTTTCCAATAGTTAGGTAGTATTTCCTCTTTATGATTTTTCCAAATATAAAAGAGTTGAGATTAAGAACAATCAATTTATGCCAAATAAAAACTCACTTATTCCTAAGCGATTTTATTAAACAAGGTTTAAAGCCTTGAGTCTTTGATATTTACTTCTACCAAATTCTACCCCGCTTTCCCAAGAAAAGATGGAATTTAATGGCGTTTGTTAATGTTTTCAACCACCAACAATGATTAAGGAATAAGAATTAAATAAATATCATCAACCGTAAAATATATATTCAATATCAAACACCCAATAACATCACACCCATTTAGGGTTCACAACCTTAGTGTTTAAAATTAGCTACTCATACTAAAATCCGAAATCAAAAGAATATTAATTGTCATAACGCTTACAAAGTAGAAGATTATTGACCCAAAAGCTTCCAAGAGATAGGAATATTCAAGCCTTGTACTTTTAGCTCCAAAGTCTGACAAGATAGCCCCCACAAAACCCTAGTAGACCTATTTATAGAGGCCCAAAAATCGAGGCAAAAATTCAGACTGATTTGCCCCGAAGTCAAAAATGCGATCGCTTTTTTGTCGCATAACAGAAATGTGGTCCACAATTTTGACACATCTGTCGCATATTTCAACCCTAGGTTTGCCTTCATTGCATCCATGGTTTGCGGTCCGCATTGTAGAAATGCGACCGCATTTTGCATCGCGGTTTCTTCCTTCAGTAGACTTCGTGCTTGGTTTACGAATGCTTCTGCGGCTCGCATACCAGTTATGTGATCGCATTTCTGACTCTGAACTTCGCCCAGGACTCTGCTTTGGTCTGCGATCTCCGTGTGCAATTTTGCGGCTCGCATACCAGTTATGCGATCTTATATGCGACCGCATTCTTGACGTGGCATTTTGCCGAGAAGTCTGTCTTGATCTGCGATCTTGATGTGAATTCTGCGGCTCGCATGTGATGTTTGCGATCGCATATTCACCTCTACGATGCTTTTCTGCTCTTTCCTTGTCTTTATGTGGCTTTTAAAACTCTTTTCCATGCTTTTAGGTCCTTACACTTCTTATACTGCAAAAACACTAAATTTACATAAGTACCTAAGGAAGTTGCATGTAAAACAAGTTAAAATCTAAGCAATTAGTATCAAAATATGCTGAAATTCTCCGGCACATCAACACCCCCAACTTAAACTCTTGCTTGTCCTCAAGCAACTAAGACGACACTATCCTATTCTAGACTGCATCTAAAAAAACATGAAACAATAATGACCTTGGATAGTGTTTGTTGTTAGTATTTCAAGCATGCATCTTCGAATACTTTACCGTTCATGAATCATCAATATATTCAAGGAAAACTAATCAACTTGTGAACTTTGAGCCTCAGACAAAGTGACTAAATGCGACCCTCAGTTGAGTGCACTTATGTTTTACTCAAAAACTCAACTTCTGTTCAACCTCGCAGTTCATGTGCCCTCACTAGAAAGAAATTCCCAAACTCACAATATTTATAATGACAACACAAAGGGACTAATTCGCAAATACACTCACTCTCAGAAAAGAATTTCAAGTGTTACCACATACCATACCATAGGCTTGCCCTTATTTTAATTCGTCGCTTACTTCTAAGAACGCTCGGGTGGAGATCACATAAGGACTTTTTAAGCATGTAATGTAGGTTTAGGGAAGGGTAGGATAAGTATTTAGATATAAGTGACTACATTCTCCTTGAACACTAAATAAATTTTCTTTTCTTTTTACACTTTGTTTCTTTTCAAACCCCATTTCCATTTTGATCCCCACCCCCAACTTAGGCTTTTAGCCTAATTGTTAATGTTCAAGGAGGAACGGGTTCAAAAGAGGTAATTATTTTACAAAAAGGGAAAGGTTTGTAATGAGGTGGCCAAAGAAAAGGTTAAAGGCTCGAATAAGGCACTAGTGATATTATTTATACAAAGGTAGGCTTGAAAGGCTAAAGAGATTTCAAAAATAAAACAAAGAATGCCTAAGATCATCTCTCCAACTAAGTGTAATTATTATAAGCGTCGAAAAACCAACCGGAAAAGTTCTAGATGGCAGAGGCAAATACAAGAATTATCTATACAAAGAGCTCACACACATGGCACACAAACTGTTTGGTTAACATAGTTTAAAGCCCTAGAGTTAACATTTGGCAACTCAAGGCTTTCATCGTATATAAATACATAACTCTAGGTAGATATAGAGTCACAGAGCGAGACTCAAGTTCACACAGTTGATCTTTTGAAAGAGTATGATCTATATACAGACACACATGCTTGATATTAGACAATTACACCAGCCCGGTCAACATGTTTCATTTTACTATCCTCGTTCTACTATTACACCCTTGAAAAAGAACCCGGCAAAGAAAAAACAAGGGGAATTTTATTTCTAATCACTAAAGGTGGAAAACTATCTACTAATTAAAGACAACTTATGTACAGAAATCATGGAGCACTAATATATATTACAGTTACTAATGTCGAAAAAAAACAACAATACAGACAAAAAATACAGATAAGGCTACCACCCCCAACCGAAAGCATGCATTGTCCCCAATGCATATGAATATAAAGTAGAGTTCAAGGGGCTCCCTGGGGCGCACTAAGCGCTATGGGAATCAGTAGCTGGTTGACCCTCTGCTGCTGAAGGAGGGATGTTGGACTGGTCGGGAGCTAGAGTTGGGGCCTCTGAGCTACTAGCCTCGCCCGCTGATGGCTGAGTGGCCGATGGATCTGCATGGGTGGCCAAATCTGCTAGAGAATGTTGTATGGCCCGCTGAATATTTGCTTGCTCCTCATCCTCCACTGTAGGAGCAGCAATCTGCTTGCCCTTCTCTTGAGGGCCTTCATCCTCCTCGGACCATGACTCCTCCTTTTCTGCCTCTTCACCCTCTGACTCTGAAGAATGTCTGGATGTCTCCTCATCATGGATATTAACATGTACCAGAGGAGCTGGAGGTTGGGACATTCTGGCAGTCGGAGGTGCAATGTCTGCCATCAGAGTTGTGAAGTCTAGGCCCAGGTCTGGTGCAGCCGTGTCTTCTCCTTGATCACCCTCTTTGGGGAAGAGGGATGATAGGTCGAACTCCAAATTTTGCATTTTCTGGAGTTCGGTCTTCATAGACGCCACCTCCTCCCTTAGCTGAGGTAAACCCCTAACCTCGCCTCGCTCGACCTTTTCAACCCCGAGCTCGAGCTTGTGCAAGCGATCCCTAAACAATGTTTGTTGTTGTTGGAGAGCTGTCACTAACGTTTGTATCGGAGTCAGGGCTTGTTTGATAAGGTTAGGCAAGGTTTTCAAGAGCTGGTCTACCTTGGCGTTGGCATGCTGGGCCATGAGACCAAGCCTTAAGAGGGCTGGCAGTGCAGACGAAGGCTGACCGGTGGTGGACTGAGAGGCAGGCTCTAAAGCAGAAGTGGAGGCCTCTGGAACCTAGGGAGGTACAGGAGTCTGGGAGTCACGGTCCTGGAGTGGGGTCTCTGGAGGGGCAGCAGCATCACTGATACGTGTGATGTCTATGTCCCTCGTTTCCTTTCTGGTTTTATCAGATTGTTGCATTATAGGAACGTTCACAGCTTTAAAAAGGGCTGTGATCAAACTTGGAAATGGGAGCGAGGTAGCATGCTGCGTTGCTCGGATACCTATCTCCTGGAAGATTAAAGTCCCCACATCAATCTTGATACCGTCCATGATGCATGCAATGAGGAGAGCTTTCTCAATGCTTATATCAGTTTCGTTCCGGGATGGTATCAAACGGGAGGTGACGAAGCTCAGCCAAAATCGACCCTCCCTTGTGAGATCCTCCTTATATATCTTCTTTCCAGGATTTATCCAAGCAAGGGTCCCCTTTGCAATGACTAACGCTATCCACCCATGCTCATTCTCTCTATTTGAGTACTTGGCATTATACTCGGCTGTGCCTGTTTGCCAGTCGGGGGAATATATTTCATTTATGTCTTCACTATTGCAGAACACATTCTTTCTCCGAACAAGTACGATGCCAGTAAACACTTTGTTGCGTTTGTGGTGCGCCGTCCTGGAAGCTCCATAAGATGCATAGAACTCCCGGACCAGTGACTCATTGAACTCCTTAGGAGCCTCAGTGAAGCACTCCCATTTTCTCGCTTTTATATTGTCGAGAATGTGGGGGTACTGTTCTTGGAGGCCATTCACGCTCAACTGCTTCTCACCCAGTATTTTTCTTTTGGTGAATCCCTCTCTAAACAGTTCCCTTGAGCCTTCGACCCCAAATCGGAGATGGAAGTCATCTCCATGTTTCCTTCTAGCCTCAGCCTTTATATTGACTAAGGGCAAAAGGTCCTCCTCATCATACTAGGAGGTGCTTGGCATATTTGGTTCCGTTCGCACACGTTTTGGTTGTGACGTGTGACGACCGAATGGTGCCCTTTTCCTTGCGACATGCTTTTGAGGTGCCATATCTATATAAGGGTAAAATGTGAGTGACATTGTAAGCAAAAGGGAAAAGAAAACAGAAGAAAGCAACAACAGGTAAATGAATGTGACATGGTTTGCGGTCGCATAACCACTATGCGAACCACAAACTAGTCGCAAACTTGACTGTGCAATATTGGGACTCAGTATGCGATGGATTATGCGATCGCAAAACCACTATGCAAATCGCATAATCATAGCAGAATTTACTTGCACAAACACAAATAAGAATAACAAAAATGCGATCGCAAAGTCCACCGCAAAGTGGGAATTGCAATCGCAAAACAAATGCAGATGTCAAGGTTTTACAGGGTGTTCTGTTCAAGTCTGCGGTGCCTTTGCGGTTCGCATAGTGATTATGCAACCGCAAATGGCACAATATTTGTCATCGTCTTCAGGAGACTAGGGTTTAAGGATGCAGCCAAAATGCGAACCACATTTTGATTTTGTGGGCCGCAAATGCCTTTGGTCTCACGATTAAGTTCATCCCCCCAACAATGGAAGTCCTAGATCTCTCTACCCATCACCCCAGAAACAACCAAGCAAGTACGATTAGCAACAAAATCGAAAAAATGCAGAATGAAAACTAAAGAAAAACACAGAAAAGATAGGAGCGACCATGAGGAGATCAGGACACGTACCAATGAAAAAGATTACAAGAAGTATGGAGATTTTAAACAGGTCTTTGTCCTTGGTACGATTTGAACTGTGCTTGCTGTTGGTCGTTCATTTCTCTGTTCGTCTTTTCATTTTTTTTTTATGTTGTTTTGCGCTATTTTGAAGAATTAAAAGATGAGAGACTGCGGTGCCTTACCTGGCATTGTGCGACGGGAAAGTCACCGCATAACACACTATACGATCGCATACGTGTTACGCGGTGGGTTCTGCTGAAAGGGTATCAATGCGAGGCACAATGCGATCGCATAACGTAAATGCGGTCCGCAGAATGAATTACCTTATCGCATTTTTGTCAACAATTTGAGCCAAACTCACTGCTTCAATTTGCGATTGAAATGCGGTTCGCATAGTGAAACTGCGGTCCACAAAGTGGATTACCTTGTCGCATTTTTGTCAACAATTTGAGCCATACTCACTGCTTCGGTTTGCGATTGAGATGTGGTTTGCATAGTGAAAATGTGACCGCATTTGTGCAGCAAACTTCACACAGTGGTTTTTCTTCCCTTTTTAGGCATTCTTTCCCAGTATTGTGGCCTTTTGAATCTCTGCATTCTAACACACCCTTCAAATTGCTTGATGTAAATCTATCTATCAAAAACTTAAAGAAATTTACAACAAAAATAAATGTTACCACACATGGGTTGCCTCCCATGAAGCGCTTGATTTAACGTCGCGGCACGACGAAGTTGAGACTCCTCTGAATTTACTCAATGGTCGGGCGCGAACCATCTTTGAGAGCCAGCTGCTCCACCAAATGCTTCTCACCATCTGAGCCCAAGTAGTGCTTGACTCTTTGCCCATTCACTTTGAAAGTTCGAAGCCCATCTTCCGATGCTAATTCTACGGCTCCAAAGGGAGAGACATCGACCCCTTTGAATGGACCAGACCATTTCGATTTTAGCTTGCCCGGAAATAACTTGAGTCTGGAGTTGAAAAGCAACACCAAGTCACCCGCCTTGACTTCTCTTTTCAGGATCTTCTTATCATGAACAAACTTCATTCTCTCTTTATACACAGCTGCACTTTCATAAGCATGGAGACGGAATTCCTCCATTTCATTTAGTTGTGTTAACCTCAAAGTTGCAGCTTCTGCCCAGTCCATGTTCAATCTTTTTAAGGCCCACATAGCCTTGTGCTCTAGTTCTAGAGATAGATGGCAAGCTTTTCCAAAAACTAACCGATACGGAGACGTACCAATGGGAGTCTTGTATGCTGTGCGGTATGCCCACAGTGCATCATCTAGCTTCTTCGACCAGTCGATCCTGTTTGCATTAACCGTTTTTGCTAGAATGCTCTTTATTTCCCGATTGGAAACCTCCACTTGACCGCTTAATTGCGGATGATAGGGTGTGGCCACCTTGTGCTTGACACCATACTTTTCAAGGAGAACTTTGAAGGCCTTGTTGCAGAAATGAGACCCCCCATCACTGAGAATGGCTCTGGGAGTGCCAAACCGAGTGAAAATGTTCTTCTTTAAAAATGTGG
Organism: Nicotiana obtusifolia; assembly: GCA_002018475.1. Classification (NCBI taxonomy): domain Eukaryota; kingdom Viridiplantae; phylum Streptophyta; class Magnoliopsida; order Solanales; family Solanaceae; genus Nicotiana; species Nicotiana obtusifolia. The sequence goes on along the minus strand of MCJB01052544.1, from coordinate 18,946 downwards.
TCACACTCCGTGCCTCATTGTTTGGTAAGGCAAATTCTCTACCCATTTGGACACGTAGTCTACAACCACTAAAATGTACTTCATCCCGCATGAGCTTATAAAAGGTCCCATGAAATCAATTCCCCAAACGTCAAAGATTTCAATCTCCATCACAAAATGCATTGGCATTTCATGCCTCTTAGAGATTGGACCTTGTCTTTGGCATTGGTCACAAGCCTTAACCAATTGATTAGCATCCTGGTAGATCAAAGGCCAATAGTAACCACATTCAAGAACCTTCGCCGCTGTTCGATTTCCTCCATGGTGACCCCCAACAGGTGAGTCATGACATGCCTTTAGAACTTGCATCATTTCCTCCTCTGGAATGCACCTTCTGATAATATTATCCGCACAAACCCGGAACAAGAAAGGCTCCTCCAAATAGTAGTGCCGGCAATCTCTCAAGAACTTCTTCTTTTGATATGACTCCAATCCATCCGGAATAAGGTCACTTACTAGATAGTTAGCGATATCGGCATACCAAGGAGCAAAAGTATTAGATAAGGCCAATATGTGTTCATCTGGGAATGTATCATTGATTTCAAGATCCTCCTTTGGTCTCCCTGCTTCGTCAACCCTTGACAAATGATCCTCCACTTGATTTTGAGTCCCTTTGCGATCCTTGACTTCAAAGTTGAACTCTTGCAGCAACAAAACCCATCGAATCAACCGAGGCTTTGCATCCTTCTTTGCCATGAGATAGCGAAGAGATGCATGATCTATGTACACTATCACCTTGGAACCCAACAAATAAGCCCGGAACTTCTTAAAAGCATAAACAATGGCCAGAAGTTCTTGTTCAGTCACTGTGTAATTCATTTGTGCCCCATTGAGTGTTTTACTGGCATAGTAAATTGGGTGAAGAACTTTGTTGTGACGTTGGCCAAGCATTACTCCAATGGCTACACCACTGGCGTCACACATAAGCTCGAAAGGAAGTGACCAATCGGGTGTGGCAATAATAGGTGCCGAAGTGAACCTTTGCTTCAACTCCTCAAAAGCTTTAAGTCATTTCTCATCAAACACGAATTTTGCATCCTTCTCAAGGAGTTTGCAAATAGGATTTGCAATCTTGGAAAATTCTTTGATGAAGCGCCTATAGAAACCAGCATGACCTAAAAAACTGCGAACACCTTTAACGGAAGTAGGTGGAGGAAGCTTAGAAATGATCTCTATCTTTGCCCGGTCTACCTCTATGTCATGCCTTGAAATTTTATGCCCCAACACAATACCTTCATCCACCATGAAGTGACATTTCTCCCAATTAAGCACAAGGTTGGTCTCCTCACATCTCTTGAGCACTTGTTTAAGATTGTTAAGACAATGCTCAAAAGACTCACCTACCACCGAGAAATCGTCCATGAAGACTTCAAGAAAATCCTCTACCATGTATGAGAAGATGGACATCATGCATCTTTGAAAAGTAGCCGAAGCATTGCATAAACCGAATGGCATCCGGCTAAAAGCAAATATTCCATAGGGGCATGTGAATGTCGTCTTCTCTTGATCCTCCAATGCTATGTTGATCTTATTGTAGCCGGAATATCCATCAAGGAAGCAATAGAAGGACCTTCCCGCTAGCCGATGAAGCATTTGATCAATAAAAGGCATAGGGAAATGGTCCTTGCATGTGGCATTATTGAGTTTCCGGTAATCCATACACACCCTCCAGCCAGTTACCGTTCTTGTTGGGATAAGCTCGTTTTTCTCATTTTCAATCATAGTCATGCCTCCCTTTTTCGGCATGCATTGCACCGGGCTCACCCACGAACTATCGGCAATGGGGTAGACTACCCCGGCATCCAACCATTTGATGATTTCCTTTTTTACAACCTCTTGCATTGATGGGTTCAACCGTCATTGATGTTCCACACTTGGTTTGGTCCCACTTTCCAACTGGATTTTATGCTCGCAAATTCCAGCAGGGATCCCACGAATGTCTGCAATTGTCCATCCAATGGCTTGCCTATGCTCCTTCAAGACATTTAACAATTTTTCCACTTGCACATCATTCAACAAAGAAGAAACAATTACTGGTAAAGTATCATTTGAGCCAAGAAATTTATACCTCAAGTGTGGAGGAAGTGGTTTGAGTTATAGTTGTGGTGGCTCAATAATAGATGGCTTTGCGGGAGGTGTAGATCTATTTTCCAAGTCGAGAGAGAGCTTTGATGGAGCATAAGAGTAAGAACCACGCCCCTTCAATGCATTTACCGACTCCATAAAACCCTCCATATCCTCATCGTCAAAGTTCACCAAGATAGCCGCCAATGCTTTACCGAGGCATTGTTCTTCCATCTTCATTTCAACCGCATCTTCCACCTCGTCAACAATATCAATCACCGAAATGCTTTCATACTCATTCGGTAGCTTCATACCCTTACTTGCTTGGAATGTAACCTCTTCATGTTTGATTTCATTCTGTTCCGAATCCATAAGTGCTCTTCCAGTGGCTAGGAATGGACTTCCCAAGATAATAGGGATTTCTTTGTCAACAGTACAATCAAGAATTACAAAATCAACAGGTATGTGAAACTTTCCCACTTTCACAATCACGTCATCAACAATTCTCACCGGTCTCTTGATGGAACGATCAGCCATTTGCAATCTCATACTTGTTGGCCTTGGCATTCCTGATCCCCCTTGTTTGTAGATGGCAAGCGGCATTAAGTTAATGCTAGCCCCAGTATCACAAAGGGCCCTTGCAAAATCACGCACCCCTATAGTGCAAGGAATAGTAAAGGCTCCCGAGTCTTCTTTCTTCTGAACAAGGGTTGTGGCAATAATGGAACTAACCCAGTGAGTCATGTTCACCACCTCATTCTTGGTGGTCCTCTTCTTGGTAATCAAATCTTTCAAGTATTTAGCAAAACCAGGCATCTCTTGAAAAGCTTCCAAGAACGGTATGTTCACCGATAATTGCTTTAAAATGTCATAAAACTTCTCAAACTTGATATTATCAACCCTTCTTGCAAGTCTTTGAGGAAAAGGAGGAGGAGGTCTAGGAATAGGCGGAAGAATGTTTGATGTTTCTTTTGCCTTTTCCTTTACCCCTTCTCGGGTCTCTTCTTGGACTTGCACAACTTCCGGAATATTTTCAACTTCAACAACACTTGGCTCTTCAACCTCAACCCCTTTTTCGAATTGTTCCACCTCAACCGCTTGTTCACCCTTTCCTTGTAGTGTCTTCCCACTCCTAGTAGTAATTTCCATTACATGAGAAGTTGGGCCACTCCCACTTCCCTTTGGATTCGCAATTGTATCACTAGGGAGTGTTCCCTTTTGCTGTGGATGTTGCTCCCGAGAGAGATCTCTCATTTGCATCTCCAATTTTTGAATGGCTGCAGTATGAGAGCCAACCAACTCGGTCATGTTCCTCATGGAATTGTCTGATTTTTCTTGATTTTGCAGTATCCTTTCAAGCATACTCTCCAATTTAGACTCACTCGATTTGAAAAGTTGTTGTTGTTCCAGTTTCCTTGGTTCGAGCCACCTTGGTCGTTTCGCCATTGGTGGTGACCTTACCCTTGCGGGTTTGGCCTCCATTGATTTTGTGATCCTTGACCTTGGTAGTGTTGCCTTTGCTACCCTCCTTGAGAGTTGTTGACATAATTTGCTTCCTCAAAATCTTCATTTGGTACAGGTTGCACATTCTCAACCACATTTACTTTCTTCTTTTGGTTTTCGGTGAACATCTTTGTCAACACATTAACATTCGTAGCAAGCTCTGCAATCACTTGATATCTCTCTTGATTTTTCTTGATCATGTTGCTCAAGGAAGGAGAACCATATGCAATTCCACCTGTAGTGTCCTCAGAATGCCATGCTTGATTATGCTTTGCCATTTTGTCAAGTATATGTGTCACCCTTGCGAATGACTTGTCCATGAAAGATCCGGCAGCTGCATTCTTGGCTATAGATTGGTTCATCGGATCCAAACCCATGTAAAATTTCTCCAACAAAATAGAATCCAGGAAACCATGGTTTGGAGACTTCACCAAATATAGTTTGAAACGATCCCATGCCTCATGTAGTTGTTCTCCCGGTAATTGCTTGAAGAAGAAAATTTTATCCCTGAGCTCAGACTTCTTGCTTTGTGGGAACCATTTAGATAAGAAAGCTCGAACAAGTTCGGGCCAGGAATGAATGGAGTTTGGAGGAAGATTCTGGAGCCATTTCCTTGCGTCCCCAGCTAGAGAGTACTTGAAGCATCTCAACCTTAGAGCATCATAAGAGACATTGTTCTGCTTATGCATTGCACACACACCCAAGAAGTTTCTAAGATGTTGTGTTGGATCATCATCGGTGGAATTCCTGAAAAATCCCTCCTCTTTAAGCATAAGAATTAACCCGTGTTCCACCTTGAAAGTTGCAGCACCAGTAGCAGGAGGTACAATAGCATTTGTATCCTCGATGTACTCCTCAATATCCGCAAAAGGATTTCCTTCCACTTCTACCTCCACATCATCATCATATTCCGACATGTTTTCCTATCAACACCAAGTAAACAAACAAAGTGTGGTAGAGTAGAATCAGACGTACAGTAAAGCACACACTAATTAGTAATTTCAAAATCGTATTCCCCGGCAACGGCGCCAAAATTTGATACGCTCAAATTACACCTTAATAAATAGTGTAAGCGGTCGTTGTCAAATATAATAACCCAACAAGGTTGGGGTCGAATCCCACAGGGAATAGGTGTGAAAAGTTTACTTGATTAGCGTAATACTCAACTACAGTCGTAATTCTATCCAGGTAATCGTAACAAAAGTATGAATTGAACTTAGTTTTAAATAAAGTCTAATTGCAATATTGAGAATATGAATAATGTGATTAAAGAAACTAAGGTTGTGTCCCCATTAATAAAATGTAATACTATTGATGTCAATATGATATATTTCTAACGGATGATTCTTTTGATATGCAATTGATGTCTAAGTGACTACCCAATATTTTTCAATAGTTAGGTAGTATTTCCTCTTTATGATTTTTCCAAATATAAAAGAGTTGAGACTAAGAACAATCAATTTATTCTAAATAAAAATCCACTTATTCCTAAGCGATTTTATTAAACAAGGTTTAAAGCCTTGAGTCTTTGATATTTACTTCTACCAAATTCTACCCCGCTTTCCAAAGCAAAGATGGAATTTAATGGCGTTTGTTAATGTTTGCAACCACCAACAATGATTAAGGAATGAGAAGTAAATAAATATCATCAACCATAAAATATATATTCAATATCAAACACCCAATAACATCACACCCATTTAGGGTTCACAACCTTAGTGCTTAAAATTAGCTACTCATACTAAAATCTGAAATCAAAAGAATATTAATTGTCATAACGCTTACAAAGTAGAATATTATTGACCCAAAAGCTTCCAAGAGATAGGAATATTCAAGCCTTGTACTTTTAGCTCCAAAGTCTGACAAGATAGCCCCCACAAAATCCTAGTAGACCTATTTATAGAGGCTTAAAAATCGAGGCAAAAATTCAGACTGATCTGCCCCGAAGTCAAAAATGCGACCGCATTTCTGTCGCATAACAAAAATGTGGTCCGCAATTTTGACACGTCTGTCGCAGATTTCAACCCTAGGTTTGCCTTCATCGCATCCATGGTTTGCGGTCCGCATTGTAGAAATGCGACCGCATCTTGCATCGTGGTTTCTTCCTTCAGTAGACTTCGTGCTTGGTTTACGAATGCTTCTGCGGCTCGCATACCAGTTATGCGATCGCATATGCGACCGCATTCTTGACGTGACATTTTACCGAGAAGTCTGTCTTGATCTGCGATCTTGATGTGAATTCTACGGCTCGCATGTGATGTTTGCGATCGCATATTCACCTCTGCGATGCTTTTCTGCTCTTTCCTTGTCTTTATGTGGCTTTTAAAACTCTTTTCCATGCTCTTAGGTCCTTACACTTCTTATACTGCAAAAACACTAAAATTACATAAGTACCTAAGGAAGTTGCATGTAAAACAAGTTAAAATCTAAGACGGTAGTATCAAAATGTGCCGAAATTCTCCGGCACATCAAGTTCCGACCTCTAATTTATATGCACTCACGTGATTATTTGACTCCTCTAAAAATTTTATTAATATAATAATATATGGATGTCTAATTGAGTAGACACTATCACGTAAACTAGCATGGATAATATCAAGAAAACTTAGAAATCTTGTCCTCATCCTAAAGTACTACTATTAAAATATTAAAATATTAATAAATAATGGTACCATATAAAATCAATACATACATTATTATTTCATTATAACATCCATGTAAAAATATATATATTTTACCAACTTCTAATTTTGCTAATCTCGTACAAAGAGTATAAATTTTCGTACGCTTAATTCTTAAAATGGTAAAAACATAACCTTCTTTTGTGAGAGAATAAATTCTATCTTTACAGTAAATAAAGAAAATCCATAAACTTTCTTATATTATGTGTATAATTTAAAGCATATTCGGAAGTAGTAATAGTAATAACTATATGAAATTATATTTTTCAAGCTTTTTACAAAAATGTTTCACTCAAAATAAATACCATATCAAAATGTATTTAACGATATCAAGGTTGTTAAACTTACGGGTCTTACAATAACATAGTCACAGATCCTCTATAACCTCATGAATGGCCTTAATCCCTTGAAATATTACGTTAATGAGGTCTGTATCTTCATTCACGTTTTGAACAAGTATCTTACTTAAATAAAAAGTTAAGAAAGTCATCTAAATTTATTAAGTAGTCACTTTATCTACACATGTGTCAATCATATGTCATCTTTTTAATAAGATGCCAACACACCTTTTCAAATACACATGTAACCTTTATAGGCAAAATAAGTGTCCCCTCCACCTTATGCATTCATGTCTCCATCCCTTGGCTGCCACCTATTCCTAACCCATGTGAATCATGCCCACATAATAATTAGTCACTAATTAATCTATTAATCTTCCACTAAAATCCAATATTTAACCAATTAGCCACATAATTAATTTCTGGGTCTCATTTCACTTTGAATACTAATATACTTCATATATCTTACTATAATATACTCTATTATCATGGTCATGTTGTATATTGTATAGCACTAGTCCATAAATACAGGTTATTAAAGCTTGGACCGTATTTTATTTCAAAATGTCAAACTTCGACGAAACTCATTTTCTTCAACTCGTTTACCCTCTGACCTTCACGACACTTACTTATCACTTGTTATAAATAGCATAAATAGTAATAACCTCAAAAATAGTCTTGTCCTTGAACTTATGTCTATTATTTTATGACAAACCCAACGTTTAAAAAAGTACGGGATGTAACATCCTTCCCCCCTTTAGGAACATTCGTCCTTGAATGTTAACTCGTAGAGATTTACAAAACTTTCGCTAGGTTCTCCTTTGTATACTAAACTAAAACCCAACCTCTGTCTGTACTCTAGACTATTCACAACCTACTTGAGTATCTCGTATCTTCTTCACCTTTACCTTACTTACCTTTCAATCTCGCATCGTATCTTCTGTCGCTTTGATAACCTCCCTTCCACGTAGGTGGAAATTATATCCACGCCTTAAAGCGCTACTATGACACCTGCACCTCTGGGTGCATACAAAATCCGGTGGAAGCTTCATACTGACTTCTTACGGCTTAGATCTATGGCACGATCTGGAAACAAAAGAAGGGTACCATTTTCTAAATGCCCCATAGCCTCTCAATTTTATATGTGGTGCGCAACACACCCATAAGTGAGACTCTACTAGGCCCAGCTTTGTAAACTTCTTAGGACACGACTTGCTCTGATACCACTTTGTCACGCCCCAAACCTGGGGAGGTGGCTGGCACTAGGTGCCGTACAGGCCCAAGCGAGCCACTCTGTCACTCATGATCGTTCGACAAAAACTAGAACATAGGTAGGCCAACTTGGCTAAATTCATTCTTTCTGTAACTATCATGGCCAACATGGCCACAACTCATAATGCATAACTATAAGACATTGTATCAGCTAACCATCATACTTAAAACATGAATACACACAGGACTTCAAGGCCTCTGACATACTGTACATAATGAACCTATGTTTACAAAGCCTCTAAGAGTATTTGACATCAAAACATGGCCGGGACAGGGACCCAGCCTACCCATAAATCTGTAGCAAATCTCTGACACGATGACCTACAGAATCGGCTGCACTTCGAACGGAGTGAAGTTTTACTGATCCTTCGATGAATGCTAACCTCGTCTACTATGAGGGCTCGTCAAACTGATTATCTATACCTACAGGCATGAATGCAGCGTCTACAACAAAAGGACGTCAGTATGAATAATGTACCGAGTACGTAAGGCATGTAAATTAGAATATAAAGGATATGAAAGAAATATGGAATAAAAGACTCAGCCTGTAAGTCTGGATAGCTCTATAAATCATGAAATATTTATAATGTCATGCATATGCATATAAATGTCATATAATGTATAGGTATATGCGTACATAATATCATCAAGCCTCTGAGGGCATCCCATCATATTATCTCAGCCTCTGTAGGTGAAATCGTCAACGTATACCAACTGATCAGGTGGTTTTGCATATATGACCCTATAACCTTTCCCAATATCCCATTTATAAAATATGTGTATATCACGACATCTAGACATGGGTAAATGTACATGTATAAATGAATGCACTGCATATGAAGTAAGTCAATAAGATTTCTCGGAATGTCACAAGATCAGTATGCCTTCGGATAAACTTTATCAACTATGTATTTTTCGGAAACCCATGAATAGAAGATATAATAATAAGACACATGAAGAATCAACAACATAGGCGCTCCTAGTGCTTCTAAGAATAGAGGCATTTATGAAAGTTGTGCATTTACTCGCTTTGTTTGTATCGTATGGATCATGCCAAAAGGAAAAAAGGGATAGCCTTAACATACCTTTAATGTCAACTTCCTACTTGAATATGTGAATAATCTCCTCAATCTTGTATGCCAAAACCACTTCTTCTTCCACCTTACTTCATCACGAAAAAATCTCCAAATTTTTGTCATCCGAAGGAAACCGATGTCGGTATAACACCTATGTTGTTCTTCATGTTTTGCTTCGGTGCAAGGAGATATATCTACCTCCCCACGTTGTAGCTCAAATTTCTCAAGGGGACCCGTTTCTAATCTATGTTGAGACGAAGC
>MCJB01052543.1:1413-23135 GCA_002018475.1 Nicotiana obtusifolia | reverse complement strand
CCTTTGTTCTTCACTATTGCTTCCCAAATTAATAGTCATAATCCTCCTAACTACCCCAATCATGCCATCATTAGGTAGTTCTATATCATCGTCATTACTCACATCTCCCTCTTCTTCTCGCTCACTTTTTTCACTCTCATATCCTCCATCTTCTCTAAGAATGATGTTTCTTCTACTTGGACATTCATGCATCATATGTCCCCTTCCTTTACATTTATGACATTGAATAGAACTAGAGGGTGTAGAAGGTTTAGGGTTAAAGGTTTTACCTCCCACTTTGTTCTCAAATTTACCTTTATCCTTGTCTTCTTGAGGTCTAGAAGAACTCTTCATCTCTTGATTCGACCATGGCTTCTTGGAGATGTTGTTTGACCGACCTTTCCACGAGCTAGTTTGCTTTCTTTTATTTTGATTTTCTACCTTTACAGACAAATCAACTAACTCATCTACTGTTACATATTGTTGTAATTCTACTACATCAGCTATTTCCTTATTTAAGCCATTTAAAAACCTAGCCATTGTGGCCTCTTCTTCCTCCGTACAATTAGCTTGGATCATAGACATATCCATAGCCTTAAAGTACTCATCCACAGACATAGACCCTTGCTTCAATGTTTGAAGACGTTGTTGTAGTTCTCTTTGAAAGTGTGATGGTATGAATCTCTTTCTCATCACCCCCTTCATCTCAGCCCAAGTAGCAATTGGTGCTTGTCCTTCTTGCAATCTGTCTCTAGTAAGCTTTTTCCACCAAATAGCAGCATAGTCAGAAAACTCAACAATAGCAAGTTTAACCTTCTTACCCTTAGAGTAGTTGTGACAGTCAAAGATGGCTTCAACCTTTCTCTCCCAATCAAGATACAAGTCTGGACCCCTTGTTCCTTTGAAGGATGGCATTTTCATCTTTATACTACTTATATTATCATCGTCTACTCTACCTCTTTGTCCCCTCCTATCTCTTCCTACCCTATCAAAATCAATATCACTAAAATCATCTATAGGGTTTCCTTGATTTACAATGGGAACAAGGTGTACATTTCTCCTAGCTTGGGGCCTAACATTATTTCCCCTTCTAAGTTCAGCTATTGTATCATTTTGCTCAGCAATGGTGTCCCTCATTTCTTGAAATTGCAAATTCCACCTTTCGAATTGTTGATGCATAGCTTGTATGGTAAAATCATTTCTTGCTTTGATTTCGGCTTCTTGAAGAACCCTTTGTTCATCATCACTACCTGTATGTGACATCTTAAACAATTAAATTGTATCAAACAAAATTGACTTTTCCCTCAATTGTTCTCGCACACACTTTGACCTTTTTTTTTTTTAATTTTTTTTCCTCTCTCTCAAAATAACCTTTGAACAAAATACTTTGTAGATTTATAGTTAAACCCAACTCGTATAAAGTTCTTAGTAGTAAAATATAGATTTTGGGAACAAATGAAAGAAGAACCAAATCCTAGAACTATTAGGTTCGGTTGAAACAAGACACGAACAAAAAGGAAAGAATTGAATTTTTATCTTATCTTTAAAATCTAGGATCCCCACTTCTTGTTTCCTTTGATAATTTTCGAAAACAAATTAGATACAAAAGAAGGTTTTTGGAGAGCAAGCAATTCTTTTTTTTTTTTTGCTGATTTTCGTTATTTCTTTTCTTTTCTTTTTTTTTGCTGATTTTCGTTTTTCTTCTTTTTTTTCTTTTTTTTTTTGCTTTTAGTATTCAACAAATCCCCAGAATTATCAAGAACGAAACCTTGATAGAACCGCTCTGATACCACTTGATAACAACAAGGTTGGGAATCCAAACTAGAGTAAGAATTTGAGAAGTAAATGCGGAAGCAAATAATAATAAGGAATTGAACAACTAGAATTAAAGTGCAGAAAATAAAGGATATGGGGGAAATTCAAGGAACTAATCAAGGAACTAATTCAAGGAACTTCCAAGAACACAAGTTCTATAGCCTTGACAAGATCTAAGACAACAACGTCTTGATTTATTGAAGAAACTCAAACGCCTTTACCTAAGAACAAATCAAAACAATAGATTCCGATCTTGACGGCGTTAAGAGTAACTTAAGACAACAATCAACAACTAGTATTAATTGCCTTCTAAGAATACCTCATAGGAATCAAAGATATCATAATAGAGAAGTAATCTTACTACCTTGAACTATGAACAAGTAAAGGTTGAAAGATAAATCTCAAAGCATAAGTAACAAAGGTTCAAAAGAACTCTCTCAAGTATGATATTCTTATTCAATAATCTATCCCTAATGAATGAGAAGAACTCCTTATTTATAAGAGTAAAAGTCCTTAAAATTAGGTAGGAGGTAGGTAGGGGGCGGCCAAATCCCCTTAGGGCAAATTTGGGCCTTAAAACTACTAGTTTGGGCCATTGATTTGGACTCCAATTGGGCTTGTTTTCAAACACCCCCTTTTGGACCTCATTTAAGCTTATTTTGAGCTCTTCTTGGTGCCCTTTTGCTAGATTTCAAGGGCCGAGTTCGGGACCCAATCTTCCTTCTCTTGGACTTCAATTTGGGCCACCAAATAATTGTAAAACTTGTAAAATTCATCTCCTTTGGGCTTGAGCTCGTCCTCCACAATTAAAAGCTTTTTTATTTGCCATTGAAGTCCAACAACCTTAGTCTGCAACTCTTTAGCTTGAGATCTTGTAAATGGCCTTCTTGGATCTTCCAAAACTCTATCCTTGCCCTTGATGCTATCAAATAGCCATGATATTCGATCGAAGGCTTTGGTCATGTCCAGTTTGATTACCACATTGGGCCTAGCTTTTGTTCTTTGCCCTATGTCGGTGATGATCTCCTGAGCCAGAAGGACATTTTCAATTATGGTTCTGTCTTTAACAAAACCTGCTTCTTCCTGAGAGAGGAGAGTTGGCAATGTGTTCAGGAGTCTATCATGTAGTATTTTGGAGAAGATTTTGTTGACGAAGTTACTGAGACTTATGGGTCGCAGTTCAGAGAAAGTTTCTGTCACCTTCTTTTTGGGTATGAGAATCAAATATGTGTGAGTTACAAAATTGGGAAGTTCTCTTCCATTAAAGAAGGCAGCGACCATGTTTTGAATGTCGTCCTCAATGATTTCCCATCATGATTGGTAGAAAAGGCCTGTGAAGCCATCTGGCCCACTGTGCTGTCACCTTTCAGATTGAAGACTGCTTTTTTGATTTCTTCTCTTGGGATTTTAATCAGTTATTCATTTTGTTGATGGTCGATTGATTGCTGTATGTGGTCTAGTATTCTGAAATTAGTGGGGGAGGAGTTTTCTGTAAATTGTTCTTTGTAGAAGGAGATAGCTTTTTCTGTTATTCCCTCTTCTTCCTCAATCCAGGTTCCTGTTTTGGTTTGTATTCTGTTGATTTGCAGCTTATTCTTTCTGCCATTGACCAACGCATGAAAGAACTTGGTGTTTCTGTCTCCGTCCTTGAACCATGCCATTCCTTCCTTTTGCTTCCAGAATTGTTCTTCGATGGCAAGGTGTTTGATCATTTGAGCTTGCACTTTTTGGAGTCTTGCTCTGTTCTGTGCAATTGGCCTTGTTTCAAATTGTTTTTCATGAACTAGGACTGCTTCTTCCATGTTGATTATGTTCTGAAAAATGTCTCCGTAAGTTTCTTTGCTCCATTTTGTAAGTACTTTTTTCATTCTTTTGAGCTTGTGGTTGAAGACAAGAAAGGGGTCCCCTTGAAAGTCAGCATGCCATTTTCTCGTACTATTGCTTGAAAGGTTTCATGTTTGGTCCAGAAGTTAAGGAATCTGAATGGTTTCCTGATTGTTTTTTATTCCTTCTTCAGGTGCAATAGTAACGGGCTGTGATCCGAGCCAATCTTTGACAAATGTGTGAGTTCAATTGTAGGGAAGTCATGTTGGAAGTTCTGGTTGATCAGGCATCTGTCTAGTCTCTTGAAGATACAGTCTTCATCTGCTCTCCCATTCCACCAGGTGAAAATACTTCCTTTGAATTCTAATTCTGTTAGGCAACAAGTGTTAATGCAATGGTTGAAGTCGTCCACTTCATTGAAAGGAACTGGAAGCCCTCCGTATTTTTCTTCTTGATCTCTGATGACATTAAAATCACCCCCTACTAACCAAGCTATGTTTATATGATGAGCTAAATCATACAGAGTGTCCCATAGCTCGATTCTCTCTGTTGCCGTACATTTGGCATATATCAAAGTGAGAATTAGTTCCTGGTTTGTGGTTGTGTGCAAAAAATTTAGAGTTAACTGTTGCGTTGTACCTGACAGAATGCTGATAGCATATGCGTCGTCAATAAAGGCCCAAAATTTATTGGATACATTGGTTACTGCTTGTGCGAGACCAATTCTTCTTTTATATTGTTCCAGTTTCTTCATTTGCTGTTTTGGCTCCATGATTCCAATGAAGTCGAAATGATGCTTGTTGTGTAGAGTGATCAGTCTTTCGAAAGCTTGCATTGTGTTGACCGATCGTATGTTCCAGATTAAGGCATTCATTGGGCTTTGCTTGAGAGAGTTGCCACTCCTCTTGCTTGTGATTTAGAGGAGCTATTATTGCTTTTGTTCTGCCTTTTCTGTGGGTGTAACTTTGATCTCAATATGTTGGTTTGTGTTTGTGAGATGTCCCCCTGCTTGGCTATGTTGGATATGTTTTGATTAAGATCTTCATCATCCATGTCTTGGTCTGTGGAGCATTTGTCTGCTATCTTTTGGGTTTTTGCTATTGTTGTAGAGCTCTTTGGTATGAGGATTGCTTGTAGTTGGGCTCTTATTATGTCTTTCCTGGTAGTTGGATCATAGTCGGCAAAACCTTTCTTTGTTGCGGTGTCTATTCTTTGTTGAGTTTTGTGAACTATTCGGTCACTGATTATCATCCCAGGGATGGTTACTGCCATTTTGTTATGGGATTCATTTTCACATGTTCCAGTTGTTCCCTCGTCATCACTATGTACCCCTTCTGGTATCCTTCCATCTTCCGAACCTTCTTCTGATTGTTCCGCCCATAATCTTCTAGTGATTGGCTTTGTATGGCTGTTAGTAGTGTTTTCTGCTGCTTTTTGTCTTTCACCTAAGGAGGGAGTTTTGTCATAGCTGTTAAGAGTGGTGTTTTGCTGTTGTATGTTGCTCATGTGCCCGGCTTTGTTGTAGAAATTCTTGAGAACCCACAGAGAAGTAGATTATGAGGAGCTTTCTATTGTGTTATTACGGATGTTATCTGTTACTCCTTTTTCAATAGTTGCTTGTGTTGTGTTTTCACTTTGGTTGCACGCTTTGTGTTTCATTGTGTTAACCTTTGCTGCGACTGTGTGTGTGTTTGATGATGAGGTTGTTAAGGTTGTTTGCCTTGCTGCTCGTGATGCTGATTCTACTATTTTGTGCAGGTTTCTGCCTTGTAGGATTTCGGAACAGGTTGAGGTCGAGGTTGAAACTGCTGAAGTCTGGTTTGAGCATTTTGTGTGGGAGGATTTGTTTGCTTCTTGATTTGCAGTTATCAGCATTGGCTTTGGTGTGTCTTCTGTTATACTCTTTTCAGTTGTTGCCTGAGTTAAGTTTTCCTTTTGGAGGCACACATTGTGTTTCATTTTTGCTGCAGCTTTCTGAGTTACTGATGTTGAGATTGTTGAGGCTAATTGTCTGACTGCTTGAGTTGCTGATTCCATTGCTTTGATGTGCTGTTTTCTGTCATGTATGTCCTCTTTGTTGGCATTGGCCGGGGTGTCCAAATTTGGTGCAGCAGTGCATTCTTTTCTGTCTGAAGTTGCTGTGGTTGCTGGATTTTGCTCGAGGGTAATCCTCATGTTTGCTTCCTCTGCAGCCTGTTCATTTTTGTCATTTGGTAGGTTGTTCATTCCAGTCAAGGCTGAGGTTGCTTGGACGGGTTTGCCAAGATCAGTTTCTGCAGGGCACGCAGGATATTTGCCTAAGTCAGCTGCTGCAGGGCACATGGTTTGTGCACTTGTCAAAGCTCTGTGACCAGTGGCATTACCTTCTCTTCCACTATCCTTCACTTTCGATGATTCAGGGTTGGGAAAGATTACCATATCAGTTTGGCTAGTGCTTGTCTGATCACTGAAATTCACATTAAGGTCATCAGAATTGTCTGTGATAAGACCATCAAACATGTTTGCCATTTTAACCTGTTGTTCCCTATTGGCTGCTGATTTCTGAGTTCCCTCTTTGGGTTTCATTTTACCTTGCACTCGGTTGTCCTTTATTTCTTGCCATTGTGGACCTGCATTGCCTACGACTTTGCCGCTCGATAAAATCATTAAGGGGGCTGATTCATGCTTTTGCTTTTTTCCTGATTCCACTGCTTTGCCTTTTGCTTTTATTTGTTCTGATGCCTTGAACTGAGTGTGGTCTATTTTTTTGAGTGCTTCCGGATGTAGTTTCCAGCATTCGATCATGTCGTGTCCTTGCAATTTGCATTCCTTACAGTATTTGGGAAGGTAGTCGTATTGTATTCTGACCCATTCTGTTCTGACCTCCCCTGTTGTTTCATTTTCAACATCCAACCTAACTTTTTTGGGCAAATCCGTTAGTAGGTCTACCAATACCTTGACTCTTGCGCAACTAGGTCTCGTCTTGTTAATTGTTGCCAAGTCGAGGTGTACTGGTTTACCTACAGCTGATGCGAGTGAGAAAAGATACTCTTTTACAAAGTAAGTGGGCAGTAGGTGTGGGAACAAAATCCATGCCATTGCCATTGGCGTTTCCTCGCCCAACTTGAATTTTGTATCATAGACTTGTTGCCTCATCTGATATTCGAACCCGTCTTTAGCCTTCATATAGTATGTACTTTTGGAGGTGAGTTTGATGAAATCCTCCCAAAGTGTTAGTCTGATAAGAACTAATTTGTCTCTGAAGTAGCCGATGTTACAATCCCCTTTGATACCGCATTGAATCGGAATGATTCTTCTCAGCTCTTGAATCTCTGGCCAGCCATAGGAGACTTCCCTAGACCGCAAATTGCAAACCCTCAATGTAGTTCATGCGAGTAACTTCTGTCTCTGTAAATTTCACAATCGGTTGTCCATGCAGATAGGTAGCTCGCCTGAAAGAGATTGGCTCAGGTTTTTGCCTAGGGTTCTCAGTGTTCGTACTGTTTAGGGTTGATGGTTTTAGGATTTTGGTGAAATCTAAGGGTTGGGGTAGGGATATGTTGGTGTTTGTAGTTGGGGGGAGTGGAAGGGAGGTCGATGAGGGCTGGCCAGCCGGGAATTCGCCGGCCGGCGTCGCCATTGGCGACTGTAAAGGAGCTTCGAAGAAGATGAGTATTTCTCTCTCTTATCACCGCTGCTTCTCACTCTAAAAGACCGTTGCTGTATTATAGAAATATCAGGTATAAGTCTATGTAAAAAGAAAGCTGAAATAATCTTGCTCTCATTGTGTAAGTATTTTCTATCTGTTTTGAGCTCTTACATATTTACGAGTTGAAACTATGATTTCCCCATTGTTTTAAATGTCTTAACTATTTTATGATGACACACAACAGGTAAAGGAATGAAAGCATGTAATATGTAATGCGGCCATCGTGCAAAGAATGAAGAATATCATGTATGGATGAGAGTGCCAAAAAATTATAATATTTTATGAAAGCTATGAGGTAAATATCTATTTTAATTATATAGAAGTAATTTTTGGGAGTATCGTTAGGTCGCCGAGGAAGGGTAGGCTATAAAATCTTAAGCCCGAAACTACACGTGCCAGTGTAGGTGTTAATTAAGGGACAAAGTCCCCTTTATTTTATGTTGAAACTGTTCCCCTTTATTGGGATGAATTGATATCTAGAAAAGACAATGTCTACCCACACGACATTATGGTGAGACGGCCTAGTCGATTGGGTAGAGATCAGACGCCATACCGCGCACATGGTGGTGGTTTTGTGATCTATGTCAACCCACATACTTTGGGGTGAGACATCCTAGCCGATTGGGCGGGGATTCGACTCCATGTCACGTGCATGGTGGTGTGTCGGTAACTAATGATCTCCCAACTAAAAAAGTAAATGTTTATTTGAAAGTTGATTATGTTTTAATTCGGCATTCAAATATTATTGATCCTTCGTACTGCTTTCATCTTTCTCTCTTCTTGAGTTGGATTTCCGTTCCATGTGAGGATATTTGGCTTTACCTACTAATACTATTCCATATGTACTAATATCCCTTTTACCCGAGAAGCTACATCTTTAATGAATGCAGGTGGTACATCAGCAGGCGACATGATCCTTGATAGCAGTACACCCTCCGCTCAGCAGATTTTGGTGGACCCTATTCTACACCGGGGCCCATATGTTGTATTTCTTTTTCTTGTAATTTACTTTTGAGGTATAGTCAAGGCATTGTCACTGGAACTTCCATATTGTACTCATGTTAACTTAGAGGCTCCATAGAAAGACTGTGGGTTGTGTGTTGAATGGGAAAACCAAATTAAAAATGTTGTTGTAGTTGTCGGATGTTTCCACTTCTAAATATGAACTTGTAATGTTTTGGTAATTACCAATGAAGCTCCTTTAAGTAATGAAATATGATGTTGTGCCTTTTATCCTCTCTTTGGCTATCTCATGTCATTTATTCTCAAATTACTCACGGTCAAGTTGGGTAGTAGGCATCAGGTAGGCTTGCTTGACTGGGATGTCTCAGTTAGGTGCCTGTCTCGCTCCCCAAGGTCGGGGCATGACATATTCAAACTCAAAACCTGCACAAAATGTTCAGAAGTATAGTATGAGTACAAAACCATAGTTCTCAGTAAGTATCAAGTAAGTCTCAAAGAAGTTGTGGTGAGGGGCCAACACTGACACCCACTAAAAGTCCAATAAACAAGTGAGAGCATAAGTAAAACAAGAAATAAGGCATGGTATTATCAAATAACTACGAATATAAAGGCACATTAAATATGGGATTTAGACATGCTTTTTAGACAAAGGGATACAATACAATGTCAAATACCTCAATTCTTTTCGTAATCATAATATGAGTGAATTAACACTTATATAAAAGCCACTGCATGAATCTTGGAAGCAACTGCATGCCCCCGAACCTCTCTCAATACCTCATAGCACAAACTCATATACCTGACACTGGCCAAGTGTCCAAACTAAGCACCAATTTGGGTTCCTATGCTCACATGGCCCAAAGTAACATGAGTAATTACCTGATTCCAGAGGGAGAGATCCATATCCTAGAATTGTTGCGGTGTACAACCCGATCCAGTTATATTACCAGTGCCGCGTGCAACCAGATCCTACCATAATACCATCAATAATCAATATCCGCTCACAATATCCTTGCTGCCAAAATTCTCAACATTTCTCACTATCGAACTCTTCAACCTGTGAATATGTTACAACCCGTTAAATATGTACATTTAATTATGCCAAAGGGTAGTTTACGTAAAAAGGAACCAATAGCCCGGAAAATGATTTAATGTTAAGAAAAAGGAAGAAAATGTCGAAAAGCCATATATGCGGACTGCAGAACACAAATGCGGACCCACATCCAGCACCAGGATCGCAGAATGAGGCAGAACCCTAGGCTGAGATTTTGTCCGAAATGCGGCCAGTATGCGGACCGCAGAATGAGAATGCGGACCGCAGATCTGACACCCTCCATTGCAGAATGAGACAGAGTACTGGGATAAACCAATGTCCAAAATGCGACCAGAATGCGATCGTATTTTGGAAATGCAAACCGCATTCTGGCCCCTTCTGCGTCGCATAATGCGACAGATTTTTAAGGAGAGATCTGCGACCAAAATGCGGACCACATACCCTGTATTCGGCGGGTATGCGATCGCATTTCTGACATTTTCAAGTCTATGTGCCACTTACGCCTAGGCCTATAAAAGGGACCCAAACCCGTCCATTCTTCATTTTTCTAAGTCTGAACATAGCAGAAAGCCCCAAAAGACTTCTCTCAAAGCTCTCACATCTGAACAACCAAATCCCTCTCTTCCAAATCCTAAATTGAAGAAGGGAAGCAAGAAATTGAAGAATTAAGGAGATACCCTAGTTAAGTTTCCTTCTCTTGCAAACCCAAAGCGAGGGCACGACTTAGGGATTGAAGAATCAAGAAAAGGGAGCTAAGTTATCCACCATGCAAGGTAAGTTCCTACACCCATTCTCTTACGGATTCTTGAAAATCCATTGCATGCATGTAAGAGTTCATGAGAATGTAAGTGAAAGCTATGGGTTCAAGATAATTACCACTAATAGCGTGGGTTATGATCATTGTTGAGCTGCATGTGCCATGAATATGTTTGATAAGGTTAAGAAGTGGAAGATTATGGGGAAGCACCATATAAATTTAGGAGATTTTGGTTAGTAATAGCTATGATGCGTAGTGAGTAACAATTGAACTGATCTTCAATTGTAGATTAAAGAATTGTAGCAATTTCGTGGCTTAAGAGCTGGTGCGATACATACCAGGTATGTAATACTATACTGTTCTTTCTTTTGCACGATTCCTATCGAATACAATACCACGAATGAGCCCCAAAGAATATTCTATTCTTAGAAGCTAGTGTTGTTTGTGTTATTCTCCCCTCTATGGAATGATTATTCTCGCGTCATGGTAATAATGTTGATGGAAGTCTTTGAGTCCTATAACTATATCGTTAAAAAGGAGTATTCTTAATTACGTGAGGAAGAAGGGATAATAAATGTAACAAGTCAAGAACACAAGTCATAAGTAAGCTTGCAATGTATTACGTGTATATGTATGTGTATGTATGATTGAATTTCTTGTGACCGAGCCAGGTACGGCCGGGAAAGACATGCTATGAGATAGTGCTGATGAGCCCTTGGAGGCGTATGTGATTTGGGTGGTGACGTGTATGTAAAAAGGTAATCCATAGATGACACGAGCATTGCTACTAATGAAGAAACGATTAAATAAGTCCAGCACGCAATAGTTGTTTTATAAACCGGACCGTTCGGTAAGTCGGCCGGGCAGGCACCTAGTGTGCAACTATATATAGAAGTATATGTTTTACTACATCGGGCCGAGCTAAAGTCAGGTGGGCAGTTATACACCGAGCCGTTCTATATGTCGGCCGGGTAGGCACCCATTGTGCAATTATATAAACACTAGGCTTAACTAGATTCGGATGGACAGTCACCACTGATCAGTTGGGAAGATAACGATAAGGCCCGCAGAGGCATGTGTATATATATAAATATATATGTGTATGATTGAATTCGTATGACCGCGACTAATGAAGGCCGGGTATGTTGTGACCGCGCCTAATAAAGGCCGGGTATGAGCCCACAGAGGCATGTGTATTTGATTACGATCCTACAGGGGCGTATGTGATGGTTTAAAATAACGACTATGTGATGTATGTAGTGTCAATAACGTATATGAAATTTGTAAGCCTGCGGAGGCGTATGTATAGGATGTGTATAATGATAATGTACGCGAGTATGAATATAATGATGTTAGAAAGGTTACACGTAAATGCATAAGTCTCACCAATATGCTATGGTTAGCCGCCCTCAGAGGCATACAGATGGTACAGGTCATGTATTTCTTATCCTGATGCTTATACTATTGTTCTTACATTATGCTTTCTTTCTTACATACTCAGTACATTATCCGTACTGACGTTCATTCTCTGTGGACGCTGCATATCGTGCTGCAGGTCCTAATAGATTGGCAGACGGAGCTCCCCCACCGCAGTAGGCCACCAGTTCAGCAGATATTGGAAATACTCATCCTTCGGGCTTGCTACATTTTGGTATGCATTTGTATAGACATCTTGGGGCGTGTCGGGGCCCTGTTCCGACTTAAGACGTTTAATGTCTGTTCTAATAGAGGCTCAATAGACAATACCAGTGGTGTGTAGACAGTGATTGGCTATGTATAAATAGGTGTCAAGGTGTATCTATGTTTTGTAAATCTTATGCCTAAACATAGTGACACGTTTCCATGAATGTTTGTATGTATGTATGTGTACGAAAGCGTGACCCCAATGAGAGGTCTAATTAGATGATCTTTTTGGTTGAAATGATAAGATAACTAAAATGAGGGGTTCGCCGGTACTCTGCGAGCAGGGTCCGGTGCCCGTGTCGCGGGCCCGCCGGGTGGGGTGTGACAGAATATGCATATGAAATAATATAATAAAGATGCACCCGAAGATAATAATAAAATGTGAATGAATATTTACGTGAATAAGAGATGAATATGGCTAATCATGCATTTCAACTTTTTATAACAGTTTAATATGCTTAATTAACATTTTTAAGTCTGATAATAACATCACCAACAGCCAAGTAACACAATAGCTAATAAATCTTAAATCAAGTAAGGAAATTGTATGACTATAGCTAAATAATAAATCTTAATATGGTGAAATAAGCTTGTCATGTCCAAATCAACAAGTCATAAACCTGCCATGGTCTCCCATCACGATAAAGTTAATTTACCTAGTCATGAAATCAACAAAATAAGGATAAAAAATTCACATAGTCCAGATAAGGCATATCATGAGTCGGACTCTATCCGGTTATGGTCATAATCTCGCTAGACATATATGCTCGTCAGTTGGCATATATGTGGCATCTAAATCAAGTAACAAGTACCAAATAAATCACATATGGGAGAATTCCTTCTTACAAGGATAGACAAGAGACTTACCTCCATCGAGGAACACCTTTAACCTACCAAAACTGCTTTTCCCTTCAAATTTACTTTCAGAACACTCGAATCCAATCAAATATTACTTAAATGAGTCCATATAAGCTATAGAAATCAACCCCAAATAATGAAGCTTCCAACCTTTAATCAAATCTCGAAAGGTCAACAAAAGTAAACCCGGCCCAAATAGTCGAATTTCGAGTCTATGGTTAGATCTCGACCCATAATCCCAAGAATCCAAATATTTGCTTAGATTTCCATTTGGTGTCCATTTGGGTACTCAAAACTCAATTTGGGTGATTCTAGCTCTAGGTCTCAAAAAGCCAATTTCTCTTCTTCAATACATGTTTTGATGTTAAATCTAGTGATAAATTCATGTATAAGCAACAGATATAGGTTAGATTCACTTACCCAAAGCTTATAGGTAAAACCTTATCCTCATACCTCTCAAAATAAGCTCCAAAGGTTGAGAAATGAAATAAAGATCAATAAAACTCGACCTTAAATAGCTTTCGGAAGTGGCTGTCAAGAAAGTGCCCATATGACTGCACATTTTCTTCGCGGTACACAAATTTCATTCTGGCACGACCCAAAATCTCAACCCACGGGGTCGTGATAGTGCCTTACACCGCTTTCTAGGCAAGCAAACACATAACGATAAATATGAAAGGAATGAAACTAAAGGTTAACAACAAAATGATAATATGGAGTAAAATTGACTCAAAAGCATACATAATAAGTCTAGAATCAACACTGATGATCAAACATCCCAAGACGTGGAGTCGTGAGTACATGAGCTACTCGAGTTTACTACATACATCGTCTCGAAAGAAATACAATATTGTCTGGTAAAAAATAATAGTATAGAGAAATGGAAAGATGACTCTAAGGCCTGCGAACGGTATGCAACTCTACCTTGAAGTGCCTATCTGGTATCTGTTAAGCACCTCTTGGGACTTCCATGATACTAATGTCCGATTCTGCACAAGAAGTACATAAGTGTAGTATGAGTATACCCAATGTACTTTGTAACTGTCGAGCCTAACCCTGATGAGGTAGTGATGAGGCTAAGACAGGACACCTACATAAAAATATGTGCAGTTACATAACAATAAATAACAAGGTGACAATTGAAATAGCAAGTACACTAACAAGATAACAACATGTGAGAGATTTAACAAGTATATAAAGACATATAGAACGAGAAAATAAAGGAAGGTGTTACTAAGTATGATGCAACTTATACTCTACAACAACTCCAAACACACCTTCCACAGGTAAGTACGATGCAACATAGCCAAGTTCTCAATCTATATAGTAAAACAAGAAGAAACAATACCAATAATTGGTACCACATCAACCTTTATGATTTTATTCTCAAGCTCACCAATAAAGGATAATAGCAACCACGGAAACACCCTTCTTGTGTATATTCTCTTCCTCTAAAGCACGGTAGAACCCTTCGTGCGGTGATATTGATATATCTAAGGAAGGCACAAAAACAACCTTTGTGCTCAATCACTCTTCCTCACAAGCATGGTAACACCCTTCACTCTTCCTTACCAAGCATCACATATAACACAGTACCAAGCAAGGTGGAAAGAATAAACTACGTCAAGAAAAGTAATTGAACATAACTCGCCATATGAGAATGTACCAATACTTTTGCACCAATAGCAAAATCAATAAACCAATAATCCTAATGCCTAATATCTCAAAAAGCTCAATATAGATAATAGCATGGATAGGAGAAATCAAAGAGAGTTTCACAAACTATTTAGAGCATGGAAGAATATAATACATAAATTTACATGGTGCAAATAACACTAACACTACACGCATCCCTATCCCATGGCCAACGCGTATACAGTCGTCACCTTGCATATACGTCGTCCCATCACATAGATCACGTAGCAAATAGACCTAGTTACACCCTAAATCTATCAAATAGAGGTTAACCAAGATACTTACCTCTTTTCGGAATCAGATCAACAATCCAAAATGGATTTCCCTTTAGAAAAAGCCTCTGAACCACCTGATTCTAGTAAAATATTACTCCAGTAAGTCAAAACAAGCTTTAGAAATTACCCTAGTATCAAAAAGGTTTGATCTTTAACATATTTGGAAAGGTAAACAAAAATTCAACCATCTAGTCTAGTCCAAAATTAAGACCAAATTCCAATTACGCATTAACCCCCGAGTTCAAATATGTGATTTGTATTGAGATACGGCCATAATTTGAGGTCTCAATACCAAATTTACAAAATCCTAATTTTCTACCAAAAATCACTATTTCTACTTGATGAAATCTTAGATTTAATAGTGAAAATCCATGAAAAAGTATTGAAAGATGAACAAAACCTAGTTAAAGTTACTAACATATGAAGTTGGGAAGAAATTGCTCTCCAAAATCGCCTCTATGTGGAGTCTAGGTCTCAAAGGTGGAATGAAATGAGTCATGAAATCCGAATCTTTTAGCCAGCTCCTGGTAAGCAATTGCGATGTTTGCAAAAATGAACAGCTAATCTTTTTTCGTTTCATTCAATTCATCTATTTCTTTGAATCTATCTAATCCGATCGATTGCGTACAAATGGGGCCATCGCAAATGTGGAATTAGCTTCACAAAAGCAAAACAGTCACTTCTCTCCCTGAGACGAAAATGCGACATGAGGTACGAAGGCCGACTTGTTCATTAATGTGAACAAAGCTTTGGAAATGCGAAACTGTCCATCCCTTCTCGAGCTTCACAAATGCGACCTAGCACTCGCAAATGCAAGGCTCGTATTTGCGAACAAACCATCGCAAAGCGAGGTCTATAACACCAGCAATCCAAGTTCTTACCAAAACCATCTGAAATCATCTGAAACGTACCCGAGCCCCGCGAGCTCCTATCCGAACATCCACACAAGTATAATAACATAATGCGAACTTACTTATAAGCTCAAATCATCAAAATAACATCTAAAATCAAGATTCAAACACCAAAACTCAAAGAACTTCAAAGTTCAAACTTCAAAATTTCAACTTTTCACATTAAGTGCTGAAATGACCTTGAGTCACCAGTGACCCCAACCAAACATTCGTAGAACTCCAAAATCGTCACACGAACCTACTTGAATTATCAAAACACCAATCAGAGATTGTTTACCAATAATGTTGACCATGGTAAACTCTCGCCATTTTCAAGTTCAAAAATCATGTTTTCTTTAGAAATTCACATTTAGACTTTCCAGATATTAAGCGCGAATAAAAATATGTATCTAATAAGGTAGTGACGAGGCTAAGACAAGACACCTACATATAAACCTGTATAGTTAAGAAACGAGAAATATCGAGGTGACAAATCTAATAACAGGTAAAATAACAAGATAACAACATGTGAGAGAGTTAACAAGTATATAAATGAAAAGATATAGAACGAGAAAATAAAGGAAGGTGATCCAAACACACCTTTCAAAGGTAATTAGGATGCAACATAGCCAAGTTCTTAATCCTTATAGTAAAACAAGAACAAAAAAATACCAACAATCAGCACGGTATCACCCTGCGTGCTTCGAATCTCAACCTCACCAGTAAAGGATAATAGCAAGCATGGAAACACCCTTCGTGCATATTCTTTGTTCCTCTCTAGCATGGTAACACCCTTCGTGCAACAATACTGATATATATATAAGGAAGGCATGGAAACATCCTTCATGCTCAATCACTCTTCCTCACAAGCACTGTAACACCCTTCGTGCAATTCACTATTCCTCACCAAGCATCAGATATAACAATGTACCAAGCAAGTTGAGAAGCGAAAACAACATCAAGAAAAGTAATTGAACATAACTCGCCATATAAGAATTTACCAATACTTTTGCACCAATGGCCAAATCAATAATTCAATAATCCTAATGCCCAATATCTCAACAAGATCAACATAAATATTAGCATGGATAAGATAAATTAAAGAGAGTTTCACAAACTATTTAGAGCATGGAAGAACATAATACATAAAGTAACATGGTACAAATAAAGTTGTCGCGCCCCGACCTTGGGGAGCGCGACCGGCGCTCAACCGACATATCCCAGTATAATGTGAAGATAAATGTCAGGAGTTAGACAAAGGAGTGAATAACATGTACAACACCAATTTTTTTACTTTTAGAAACTTCATTTTCGATTTCCAAAATGTTACAAGTTCATGGTTAAAAGCGGAAACATGTTTGATATTTACAACATTTTTAGTCAGTTACCCCAATCAAAATACAACCCAAACCGTGTCTACGGAACCTCTAAATGAAACAAGAGAGTGGTATGAAAGTGTTGACGACAAGGCCCTGACTATACCTCAAAACACAGTGTACAATATCAAAGGACATAAGGCCCCAAAGCAGAATAGGGCTCACCAAAAATTCAACGAGTATAGGGTAAGTTGCTAACGAGGATCAAAGAAGCCTGCTGAGGAACCACCTGCATCCATTAAAAATGCAACGCCCCGGAGAAAGGGATGTTAGTACATATGGAATAGTAGTAGTACGTAGAACTAAATACCCTCTCATGGAATAACATACCAACATAAAAGGAGAGTATAAGAAACTCAAGTAATACTAAAATTCCAAGTTAAGAGCAAGGTAAATCCGCAACTAAATATTAATGTTTTAGAGTTGGGAAATCTTTGGTACCGATACACCACCATGCTTATGGCATGAGAACTGATCTCCGCCCAATTGGCTAAACCATCTCACCCATGATCTCCCAAAACCCTAAACTGTCTCACCTAATAGGCTAAGCCGTCTCACCCCGTCTATGCCTCAAAACACAAGGTACAATATCAAGTGACATAAGGCCCCGAAGCAGAATAAGGCTCACAAACATACGTTAAGTAGAGGGTAAGCTGCTAATGAGGATCAAAGCCGCCTGCTGAGGAACCACCTGCATCCATTAAAGATGCAGGGCCCCAGGCAAAAGGGACGTTAGTACATATGGAATAGTACTAGTATGTAGAACTAAATACCCTCTCATGGAATAGAGTACCAACATAAAAGGAGAGGAACATTGAACTAATAAGATATTCAGTAATACTAAAATACCAAGTTAAGAGCAAGGTAAATCCATAATTATATATTAAAGTTTAAGATTTGGGAGATCTTCGGTACCGATACACCACCGTGCTTATGACATGAGGAGCGATCTCTGCCCGATCGGGTATGATGCAATATTAAACGCGGAAATAAGAAAACAAAAGATAGAAGTAAGATGCTCAATGAACTATCAAGACAACAAGTAGGAACTAGTCTACTTACCTTCTTGATGAAGTCACGGAGTACCTATACTATATGAACAACCCTCAAGACAACAATGGTCTTGCAAACTGTTCGATCAAACAAAGGAACAAATTCAATTTTGAATCACACCAAAATTGGACAAGTTAATTCACACGATTTTGGGAGCAATATGCTGCCGGTTTTTTTATTGATAATTATGTCAAAAGGTATCAAAATAGTGAAGTGTTTAGGCTTATATAGAATGAGCCTTTACCTAAATCAACTAGGAAAAGAATAACTAGTTAACCTAAATCAACTAGGAAACAACTAATTAACAAAAAGGCCACAATTTGGCTAATTTAAAGAATAGTCGCGCAGGACCAAACAAGTAAGAATTAATGTCTTCAATAACTACACAATAATACAACATAAACACAAATGTACATCTTCAACACAAGATTCGTCCATAGTAAGATTTATGGACGCTTGTCTCTTCTCCAAGGCTAACCAACGCCTTTTCTTGTCTTGTTCATAGATGGCATTGATAACACTTGATCAAATTTATTTGCATCATTCTCCCCCTCTTGAGAGGATTTCGTCCTCGAAATCAAAGCACCGTCATGTCCGAAAGCAATGTTACTAGACAAGTCCATAACATAAGAGTTGTCATTGATATTCTGCGACATTTGACATGGTCCATCTCCCCGCGGAGCTAACTTTCCTTTCCTATGGTTCGGAAATGTTTCCTTTCCGAAGTGCACCTAAACCCAGTCACCTTTCTTTAAGCCCAGCTTTTTCCTTCCTTTATTCTTCTTGACCGCTACCTTTTCATAAGCATCCTCCAAAGTTTTCCTCACCTTAGCATGCAATTCGAGCAACGCAACTGCCCGGTTTTCTCCGTCAACGCTAATAACAGCATCTCTCGGCAAAGGAACAAGATCAAGTGGTATCAAAGGATTAAAACCATAAACACATTCAAATGAAGTAATGTTAATCATGCGATGAACAATTCTATTATATGCAAACTCCATATAGGTAATCGGTCAGCCCAAGTGCCGGACTTCCCTTTGGTCAAAGCTCGAAGAAGAGCTCCCAAGGTTCGATTAACAACCTCTGTTTGACCATCATTCTGTGGATGATGTGATGTAGAAAACAAAAGTTTGGTGCCAAGAGCACCCCACAAACACTTCCAAAAGTGACTCAAAAACTTAGCATCCCTATCACTAACAATAGTTCGAGGCATACCATGCAACTTTAATACATTAGCAATGAACAAAGAAGCAACATGTTGTGCATCATCACATTTTTTACAAGGAATAAAATGAGCCATCTTAGAAAACCTATCAACAACCACATAAATGATATCATGACCTCCCCTAGATCGCAGCAGCGCCATCACAAAATCCATCGAGATATCTACCCAAGGACTAGTAGGAACGGATAAGGTAGTATACAACCCATGATTATTAGACCTAGACTTAGCTCTTTTACACTCAAAACACGCTCCACATATTCTCTCCACATCTCGCCTCATCTTAGGCCAATGGAACTGTTCCGCTAATATAGCTAAAGTCTTGTCTACCCCAAAGTGTCCCATCAAGCCCCCACAATGCGCCTCACGCACCAACAACTCTCGCCACGAGGACTCGGGTACACAAACTCTTTAGGTACCCATCATGCCACTGATACTTCTCAATCCGCTGCCCACTAGTAATGGCATCATACACACTCTTAAATTTAGGGTCATGCTCATACATAGACTTAATACTCTCAAAACCCATCAACCTAGACGCTAACGTGGTAGCCAAAGCAAACTTCCTAGATAGTGCGTCAGCTACTACATTCTCCTTTCCCTTTCTTGTAATGTATCACGTAAGGGAAACTCTCAATGAACTCTACCCACTTGGCATGTCGTTTATTTAGCTTCTCTTGACCCCTAAGATATTTGAGGGACTCGTGATCACTCCTAATTACGAATTCCTTAGGCCATAGGTAATGTTGCCAATGAGCTAAAGCTCTTACGAGGGCATACAACTCTTTGTCGTACGTAGAGTAATTCAGGGCATCCCCCTTCAACTTCTCACTAAAATAGGCAATAGGCTTCCCATCTTGCATAAGAACACCTCCAATTCCCACCCCCGAGGCGTCACACTCAATTTCAAACGCCTTACTAAAATCAGGTAATTGTAACAATGGGGCAGAACTAAGCCTACGTTTCAACTCTTGGAAGGCACCCTCTTGCGGCTCCTCCCACATAAAAGGCGTGTCTTTTCTCACCAACTCTGTGAGCGGTGCTACTATGGTGCTAAAGTCTTTAACAAAGCGTCTGTAAAAACTAGCTAGTCCATGGAAACTTCTAACATGTGAAACAATAGTAGGAGTAGACCAGTCCCTAATAGCTTCTACCTTAGATGCATCTACTTCAACACCATTAACACTTACAACAAATCCTAGAAATACAACTTTCTCTACACAAAAGGCACACTTCTTGTAATTAACATATAATTTTTCAGCTCTTAATACTTCAAACACCTGCCTTAGGTAATCAACATGGTCATCTAAACTTAGACCAAAAGGCATCACCAACCATTCATATAGACCAAACTTAGTCTGAATGCAGTTTTCCACTTATCACCCGGTTTCATACGGATTTGGTGGTATTCGGACCTAAGATCAATCTTAGAAAACACACTTGAACCACATAACTCATCTAGCATGTCATCTAACCTAGGGGTAGGATGACGATACTTTACCGTTATCTTGTTGACGGCTCGGCAATCAACACAAATCCTCCAGGTGCCATCTTTCTTTGGAACCAAGATCACGGGTACGGCACACGGACTTAGACTCTCTCGAACTAGCCCCTTACTCAATAGCTCATCCACTTGTCGTCGCAACTCCTTAGTATCCTATGGATTGCTTCAATATGCGGGTTTGTTCGGAATTTTTGACCCCGAAACAAAGTCAATTTTGTGTTCTATCCCCCTCAACGGAGGTAGTCCACTCGGCATCTCCTCGGGAAACATGTCCTTGTATTCCTGCAAAACATCACTAACAACACTAGGCAAGGGGTGAACGTTAGTATAAACTTCTTCATTAGAGCTCAAGTAAACACCCTTATGAATTATCAGGCAAATTAAGAGTTTAGAACTATCATTACCTCTTAAATACTCACCTGGTTGCATCATGGAACAAATATTACCTGACAGGTTCGATGTACTAGCATTGGTTATGGCTTCGGATTTGGGCTCCATTGGAGTCTTAGCTCTAGCCGCCTCTTTCAGTTCCCTCATGCGCTTGTAATCATCACTAACCTGTTGCGGTGTTAAGGGCTTAAGTACGTAACTCTTGCCCTCCAGCTTGACAGTATAAGTGTTGGCCCTTCCATCATGATCAACATATCTATCAAACTGCCAAGGCCTGCCCAATAGTAAATGGCACACCTGCATAGGCACCACATCACACAAGATTTCATCCTGATAAGCTCCCACCTTGAACTTATTGAGTGCCTGCCTTACTACCTTTAATTCACCACATTCACTCAACCACTGCAATCTATAAGGACGGGGATGTTTCCTCGTAGGTATACTAAGTTGAGTCACCAACGTGTGGCTTACTACATTAGCGCAACTTCCGGAATCTATTATCATCGAGCACACCTTTTCTTTCACCCTACATCTGGCATGAAACAAGTTCTCACGCTGCATATCTCATTCCTCCTGTACGTTCATAGTGCTCAAGTTCCTACGTACCACTAAGAACATATTCACACCCTCTTCTTCTAACTCTTCCTCTCCGCACTCAACCACTGCAATCTATAAGGACGGGGATGTTTCCTCGTA
>MCJB01052542.1:23596-45758 GCA_002018475.1 Nicotiana obtusifolia | reverse complement strand
AGGCAGAGTACATGGCTATTACAGAGGCTGTAAAGGAGGCAATTTGGCTTCAAGGGTTGCTAAAGGAGCTTGGTATTGGACAAAAAAGTATCACAATTTTTTGTGATAGTCAAAGTGCTATTCAATTAGCGAAAAACCAAGTTTATCATGCAAGGACGAAGCACATTGATGTTCGGTATCATTTCGTACGAGAAATCATCGAAGAAGGTGGAGTCACGGTTAAGAAAATTCATACTACAGAGAATCCTGCTGATATGCTGACAAAAGTAGTGACTGCGATCAAATTTCAACATTGTTTGGATTTGATCAACATTGTTGAACATTGAAGATCGAAGATGAAGACACAACCAAAATTTGTTATTGAAAGAAAATTGAAGATGTGGAATTTTGCCAAGGTGGAGATTTGTTAGTTTGGCAAAAGTCCCACATCGGTGGGTAGAGAAAATTTGGTTGGAATTTTCTCTATAAAAGGAGGCCTAATGTTTAGGATTTATACACACCTCTCATTTGCCTTCATATCTTCTTAAGGCATTTGTATCTTCACTCTTTAGTATTATTTCACTTGTATTTTTTGGAGTGGAATAAAATATTGGTTGTGTCCGAGGAAGTAGGCAAAATTGGCCGAACCTCGTAAATTCTGGTGCTTCTTTTATTGTTGCTTTATTGTCTATTTATTATTTGGTGGCTGTCATAATTTTTGGTATAGTAGTTGTGACTCATTCACACTATATACATTTGGCTTCCGCAACATTGATTTGGTTCTTGTTGTGAATATTGTAGTTGACATTGATTGAAAAGATTAGCCATGACTTAATTTACTGTGTCTGAGAAAAAGATAGGCCTAGAAAATTAAATTGGTATGGTGTTAGATTCTTCCAGCAGAATAGGTTAACCCTCTCCAACTACATTACAGATGGATAGTTGCTATCACTTACTCCTTCCAACTGCTTTTTTATTTCTGCATTAAATGTTCACCACCCTATACTTATTTAATATTCTCTCCGTTTATTTTTACTTGTTCACTATACTAAAAATGTATTTTCACTTTTACTTGTCCATTATACTAAATCAAAAGAAAAACAATCTTTTCTTTTTTTTTCTGTTTTACCCTTATCATTAATTGCTCATTTTCAAAATTATTTTTTAAGACTATTTAAAATGCTATTATTATTAGGGGTTATGTGGCAAAATATATATTACAATTATCATTTTCTAAGGGACGTGAAAAGTATAAATTGAACAAATAAAAGTAAACCGAGGGAGTATTTGCAGGTTGCAGCACACCTATTCCAATTTTCATCTTGTCCGAACATTTTTTCAATGCTCTGATAACCCCTTTTCCAACACCTTTTCCAACATATGCATGAGAAAACTACGGGGGAAGTGCATAATTAATCACTAATTAGAGATATTTTTACTTTTTAGTCACTGTTTAAAATGTATTTACTCTTTAGTAAGCGTTTAGTAAATTTTTACCCGGCCGGATGAAAATATCCCTGTGCTAGACATGGGTGCTGTGTAAATATTAAAGATATTGTGTCCTTAACTTCATATGTGCAGTATAAATATTAAAAGACATGGCGTCCTTAACTTTATGTGTGCAGTGTAAATGTTAAGGACATAATGTACTTAACTTGTATTTGCACTTTCTATTGTTAAACTTTAGGCCTAAAAAAGATTTTAAGCTATATTTGAAAATTAAAGTTTTGATTTTCAAAATCTCCTAAAAACTAGATTAATTCTATAAAAAAAAATTATGAAAAGAAAAACCTCCAAAACTTACGGCCAAACGCCTGCTTAGACATGGACGACCCCTTAAACTTAGCATCATTTTTGTTTGACCTTGGTTAATTTATAAGGGCATTTGGGAAATATGAGCAAAAGACAAGGGCAAATGATGACATTCCCATCTATATATTAGGACCTCTCTTTTCATCCCATCTCATTCCACACCATCTCTTTTATAACAATTGTAAGCCAAAACCCAAAAGTTTGCAAAAATGTCTCTAGTGACAGATGAGATCAGGGCCAGTGCATCAGAATTCTACACTGGAAACGACATCTGCCAAGAGAAATCCAAATTCTTGCTAACAGAAGTAGGTTTGCCAAATGGCCTACTTCCCATGCAAGACATGTTAGAATGTGGCTATGTGAAAGATACAGGATTTGTTTGGCTCAAATCCAAGAAAAAAACTGAGCACAAGTTTGAGAAAATTGGAAGGCAGGTTCAATATGGAACTGAAGTGACAGCCGTTGTGGAACAAAACAAGATCAAGAAACTTACTGGGGTTAAAGCTAAGGAGCTCCTTATGTGGTTAACACTTACTGAAATCTGTGTGGATGATCCACCAACTGGGAAAATCCATTTCAAGACTACAACTGGACTTTCTAGGACTTTTCCTGTGTCAGCTTTTGAGATTGATGTGCCCAAGAAAGAAGAAGTCAAAGAAGAAGTCAAAGAAGTGAATGAAGTTGTGAACGAGGAGAACAAAGAAGTGAGTGTTGCTGCTGCAGTGGAAGTGAAAGAGGTGTAAGGAAAAATATATATTGTTTGCTTGCATCCCTAATTAATCTAATTATCTTTGCTTATTGAGAAAGAAAGAAAGAAAGAAGTTTCATTTTATGATGAGGGAAAGTTTTATTTTGCTCAAAAAGTTATTGTACTACTTAAGTTGAGGATGATGACTATCCATCTTGATGTACTCAAGCGGTTAAATATAGTTAATTGTATCCTCTCCTCGTTCAATTTAGTGACAATAAACTTAAATCTTGAGTTAATTTTCTTTGAGTCTTGACCGTATATTCTTGAGAAGATCATGACATCCCGTTCTGGAACTATGCTTATTTTTCCACTAATCGAAGTATTTCATTGAATGATATGCCTTTCCTCGTCTCTGCCTGTCTTACATGGATGAGCCGTAAGACTTTTCTATAGAAATGACACTTGGTACCCACTTTAAAGGGCCTCTATTTAAGAGTGCGTAGAATTTTAGTTTTTCGATTTAATTTTTCGAAACAATCATAAAGTTGATATTTTTAGTTTAAAATTTCAGAATAAAATAAATATTGGTTAACTTTTATACCATCCCTAAGAACGACTATTTGTGAATTTGCCGCCCCTTTTCTTGCTTGAACCCCATTTCTTGCTTGAACCCCAACTTGTGACAGATATGAGCAATGACATTATATTTTAAACCACATGTTATATGCAATCTATTTCTAACTTATCCGCTTGCTGGAAAAATTTATAAATGAGCATAATTTGAGATGAGGCAATAATTATAAATGAAAGAAAAATCACTATGAAAATGAAAAGATTTCTCAGAATTTCCCTTCATTTTAAAATTTGAATTGGGCAATCAGATTCAGCTGGTATTCAATTATTCAACCCTTCTAATCAAAAAATTATAGAAAATTCTCTTTTTGCTTAGATAGAAAGACCGATATAGAAGTTAATAATTATAAGCTAGCATAGGTTTCTATAAATGTCATCTAATCTTACTTGTCTTGGTCTTTCCTGCCTTTCAACTTGATATGATTGCCATGAAAAATTTGAAATCCAAGTTAGACAGGCATTCTTAGAGAGTTGACTGTGTTAAGAACCCAATTTATATATGCTGGTAGCTGAAAAAGTTGAGTTGGGCAAGAAATTTAAAAGAATAGAAGATATAGTTGCGATCGTATAGATAAAAAAGAAAGACGGATACGTGTAACCACTAACCAGAATAGAATAAAATTGCTTAGACTTGAAGTAGATGTCCTAAATTTACTACTTACCTAACAATTGTAGGTAACTCAAAAAGACATGTGCAAATCAGTCTTCTTGTTGAAATATACCAAATACGTACCTTTCCTGATATATACTTTGCGCTACGTTTTAGTTGTCCAAGATTTGATCAACTTCCTAAATTAGAATTACCGTACAAATAATAAAAAGAATCCGAAGATCATGAAGTTTCTTGGGAAAAGGAAAGGAAAAAAAAGGATAAAAGTAGCTCTTACAGAAAGCAAGATATAACTCTTGGTTATTGTCTTATTGAGAATAATGCTAATTATGGAAAGAAAAGAAGTAAAGCTAATTGAGTGATAGTTTTGACATATTTCTTGGGACGCAAAGTTCAATTTAAAGATCTTAATCAAGAGACCGATATGGGAGTATATCGTATATATCGGTAGCCTATCAGTTGATGTGCATTAGTTGTAATTTATCCGTTCGGTTATAACTGTTCTGTTAACTTCTTAGTTGACATCAACGAAGAAAGAACTACAAACATAGGAACATAGGGAGAAATTATTTTTGTAGAAGTAATCTCTCAACCAGTATGCGAGAAAGATAGCTAGATTGTACTCCCTTCAGCTGTAGTGAAGTGGTTCTGGAATTGCAATCCAACTGAGATGTTTAGCAACCACTTTACAATGGGTGTAGAAGTTTGCACAACTAAAATTATCCACTGGCTTGGCTTACATTACACACACAACACATACAAGTGAAGTTATCACAACAATATTGGGACATGGAGAGAACTGTAGGTTTTACCTTGAAGGAGTACAGAGTTCATTTCATATGCTTGCTAGGACAACCTTTTTTTTATAATCCAAGCAGGAACACATCCTATATATATAATACGTACAAGCTACTATTTTCATGGGAGGCCTTGAGTAATTGAAGTGAGGCTCCCAACAAGTTACAATCCTAAGCAAAATCTCACTATCCGCCAAACCTACAGACAAAGATAAAGAGAGATTAGATATGGCTCAACTTTAAAACAAACTGCACTTAAAAAAGTGCTTTAAATCAACTTCAATGGGAATAGATTACATATGAAAAACTAAAATTAGCAACAAAGTAGCACAACATTGCATAAATGCATGTTGTAAAGAACAGGCTCGGATATGATGTGGGGAGATTGGGGACCAAATGATTGCATATAGTTTACATACGTTTTTTATGGCTTTAAGGAGGAAATCATAGGTCCTATGCATGAACTGACTAACAAGATTACCTACAAGGGCAATTTTCATGATAGATTATGATGGAGGGATGGATCATCAAAATGAAATTCCGAAGGAATACAACTCAAAGGGAATGTTTTTAAGTTGTAAACAAGTTAAACGAAATTGGTGTAAATTGCTTTAAGCCTACCCATGCATATTGGGACGAACACCTCAAGACAAAACTTGGTCAGCCTCTCCACGGTTTGAAGATAAACTAAAATTTTCACACTAAGGAAACCATTGGAATCAACAAGCGAAAACCAATTTTTAGGCCACAAGAATAAAGCTCTGAGAATATACTATTGATACCAAACTGAGGATTCTCCTACTCAGACAGGGAAGAAAAGTATGCATCTAACGTACATTTCTATCACACCACAAGAATACTGCTTCAGTACAAGATAAATTATGAACAAACGATTAAGAGTAAAGCAATATACCATTTAGAAGCTACCCTACAAATCAAGATAGCAAATCTCCCAACACTGCAATTTCTCGAAGATCACAACTTCAACGCCTGGAAAAATCAAGAAGTTTGTCAATATTGGTCAATTGAATGTAAGATACAACACAACTAAATCGTATGTTAATAGCTTTAAAATAATGATGTTAGCCTAGGAGTTTATACATGCATCGAAGTATTAGTCTAGTTCACAATTCACATACAAGTACCAAATATCTCTTAGAAAATGTTAGTCCGGGTATTGTGCCATACCTAATTTCAACAAACTGTCATGATATTGAAGCGTATTACAAAAACTCTAAGGGCTAGTGGCAATCAGCTAGTGCAAGAAGAAGTAACCAAATGTGTATGAACAAGTACCATACAGGACAAGAGAATTGCAGTCCATGGCAGCTATCTTTGGATCCAACAGGGTTCTCTTTAGCCTTCACATATAGTGTGGTGATCAGGAACTTGGCGTGAAAGGATCTAGGATTTTGTACTAAGATAATGTACTCTGTCTCATAACCAAAATGTATGAATTACAATGACAGTTAATAAGGTCTGGCAGAGTTCATATTGGGTTTAATTCTAATTGGTCACAGAGGAGAGAACCAAAAGTTTCTCAACCTAAACGCTGAAACCTTATCAGTTCTAATTTCCAGTTTATTATATATATATATATATATCAAAAACAACAATATGTCACATAACAATACAAGAATCACTATAGAAGATCATTTCCCAGGACAGAAATGCATGGTCTTCCATGCCAAAAGATTTAATCTAATTCATGATTTTTTTTTTAATTCAGACATTCAGAAAACTGTACCTGGGAAGCTGTGACCCACTTTCCGTTAATCCAGTCCAGATGCAGCCTTAAATCAGCATGCTTAAACTCCAACTCCTCATTGTTCCCCCTAAAGTGAACCCTGTATCTCTGCCCTTTAAGAACTTTAGAAACCACACCCACCCACCAGCCATCATTGTACAGAGCATCCACTTTTTCAAGGACTTTGAAGCTTTTAAAAGGTCCAATATCAGGTGGACGTGGTCGTACATACGAACGATCAGCTTCTTCTTGCAAAAATGCTGTATCATCGTCATTTCTTAAGTTCTGATACTCTATCAGGTAGTTACCTTTATCTAATAGCTTAACAACAGTTGCAGCAAACCAAGCACCCTCAAAACCTTCTTCATCACTGCTGACTTCGACTAATGACCCTTCGCTGAAATTTTCTGCTGCGTCGTTGCTAGGTTTAATATCAGTAGAAGCAAGTGTCTGCATACCAAAGTCAAAATAAGTGGGGAGAGAAACATTCCTCCAACTCCCATTTTGTTTTTGGCCGTGTGTGTTTAGTGCATCTATGCTGAAGCTAGGTTGGTCATAAGAGATTATTGAAGCTTGGGTTAGAATAATTATTTTATCAATGATAATACCATTTATATCCCCCTATATACTTGCAAAGTCATCTCGTACTACTGCAACTTGCTTTTAATAATGTTCCACTTATGATGAACGATGGAATTAATCACAATTAAACAGAATAAAAATTTAAGCTCAATTGGAAAGGTTTTTTTTTTCATGAGTTATCTCCGGTCTATCTAGCGGGAGGAAAGCACCTATGTTACACCGATTCTGGTGCAAGTATGTGTTCATACAGGTACAACGAACAAGTATTCGCAACGGATTCATTTAACTTAGCAAGTTTAGGTATAATTTGAAGGATTTAACGAATCATCCATTCCATAAGTTACCTAGAAGAGCTACATCAAGATGAATGAGGAGTTCTAACGTAGCATACAATATATAGCAAAAGGTTTCCACATTAGGAGATGAAGGTCAAAATTCTTTTCAGAAACAAAAAGAAGAAAATGGAGAAAGAGGGCGGTAAGCCTATGATAAGCAATATCGAACTACTGTCAGCATAACCTAATCCCCTTTCAAGTTTGCAGTATGTAGTCTTCTTAGCTGGGCTTGTCGGCAACTGTTAGGATGAGAACTTGAGAAAGGTGGAAACATGCTTTTTTTTTGAAGAAGTGACAAACAAACTTCTTTGAGCTTCCAAGTTACCCTTGATCAGCTGAAAATAACAGCACCGTATCCAAGAAGTGTAAACTGATTCACTCGAAATGCCGTTCAATGCCCCTATGCCTACAAAGTTCCAATTCACTGTGGTCGACATCTTTATCTAAATATTTGCGCATAAAGCACCAACTGATATTTTAATCCACCTTTTCTCAAATTCTTGACTGTCAATATAGCCCCCCTCGTTGTCAACTAGGTAAAAGGACACATCTTTCCTGGTGCCCTGAGAATCCCAACCAATAAGCATGGAAAATCCAACTCCTCCTTCACCAAAAGATTATGATAACATGACTATATGAAATAATCCCTCTCTTCCCACCCCCACCTCCGTGGACCTGACTAGCATGAACGTAATATGCTTGTAAAGTATTTCAATCAAGCCTTGGAATTCAACTTCCCACTTTTGAAGTTCCTCTTGACCCGTATGTCCCAGTATACTCCTCCCTCTTGTAGTCTACGGATCGTTATATTGTCGTCTCCTACTCAATTGAGATATTATAGATGTTTGGAATGTGACGAACCTTTCTTCTTCATACCACCTGTGACTCCAAAAGCTTATGATACTGCTGTCCTCTACCTTTAAGTTTATGTTGCCGATGAAATCTTCCCATCATTATAATATTCCTCCAAATTCACATCCAAAAGAAAGTATGATATGTTCAATCCTCAAACTCCCTTCAGCAGTTCCATACTTTCTCCTATCAGCTCATTTGATAAAGCGCGTTCCTCTTTCTCGAGTCTCCATAACAAGTTTCCTAATAGGTGAAAACTTGAAAATATTTTCAAGATTCCCCTACTAGATGTATTATTCTTCCAATTGACTAAGTGAAAATACATATCCCCATTTGCTGAATCCCACCCAAAAAAAAAAATTGGAGCCTTTTCAGTTTACCCATGATACAGGCTGGAGTGTGAACCAATGACACAAAGCATGTATAAATGCTTTGACAAAGTGCTCTTAATTAATAATTTCTTCTCCTTTTCTGAAATGTACCTTTTTTACCATCGCGTTGTAAATATAGCTCCTCTCGGTGCCAACCAAGTGAAAAAGAACACCTTTCTTGGTGTCCCGAGAATCCAAAACCGATAAGCGTTGAAGATCTAACTCTTCCACTAAAAGCTTATGATAATATGACTTCATTGAATAATCCCTCCCTACCCACCTCCCACCTCCATCAGTTCTAACTAGCATGAACATCATCTGCTTGTAAAGCATTTCAATTAAGCCTTGGAATTCAATTACTTCCTATTCTTGAAGTTCTTCTTGACCATTATGTCCAAATACAGTCCCCCCTCATGTAGTCTAGATATCGTTGTACTATCATTTCCTTCTTATTTGAGGTACTGTAGATATTCGGGAATGTGAGTTTCAACCTCTCTTCTTCATACCATTTGTGACTCCAAAATGATACTTCTATCTCCTACCCTGAAGCGCTTATGTTTCCAATGAAATCTTCCTATCCTCTCGTAATACTACTCCAAATCCGCACCCAAACAGAAGCATGATATTTAAATCCTCCAACCCCGTTCAACAATTTCATACTTTCTCCTATCACCTCATTTGATAGAGCGTGCTCCTCATTACCGAGTCTCCGTACCATCCTAATAAGTGAAAACTCGAAAATATTTTCAAGATTCCCACATTCCTTCAGAGATGTCGCGTTCTCCCAACTGACTAAGTGGAACTTCCTATCCTAAATTGTTGATTCCACGAAAAGTTCCTTTAAAGCCTATTCAGTTTACCTGTGACACTGGCTGGTGTGTGAAGCAATGACATAAAGTACTTTAAATGCTTGACATAGTGCTCTTAATTAATAGTTTCTTCCCCTTTTGAAAGGTACCTCTTTTTCCATGCTACTAGCCTCTTCTCAAGTCTCGGACTCCATGCTAATTAATCCTTATTGGAAGCGCCTAGGTTAAACCAAGATAAGTAGTTGGAAGAGCTTCAATCCTCATCAGAGGTGATTATTTCATATATCCAATTCCATATAACTGCATATCATCTTAATATCGCATTTACACAATATTAATCTTGTAGAAATTAGGCTTTCGAGGCCAAAAATTCACCCCTCCCCCATATAATATTACCATCTCATAATTGTTTTATAGAACTTACCTACTAGATCCCACATTGATTGACGAAATAGAATACTATCTCCTTACGTAGTCTAGAGCAATCTTTACATTATGAGCTAACTTTCGAGATTAGTTAGGGCCATGATCAATTTTCTTAATATGATATCAGAGCCAAACACATCCATGTGTTTCCCAATGTTAAGCCCCCATGTATGTTATACTAGTCTAGATGTCCAATCCTGGGTGTGCAGGGGAGTAAACCTTCAATACATGTCAATACATTAAGTCTTATTTCTAGTTATGCTAAAACTCTTACTCTCAATAGTGTTTATTATACTTCATACTTTTTAGTTGATCTCCTTGAAGCTGTGTAGGATTAACACAATATCATCAGCAAATTGCATGCACAGGTGAACTTCATTCTTTATACTGTTGGCTAACTCATCCATAACAAGGGCATACAAATATAGGTTCAAGGCATCTCTGGTGTAAACATTAACCCAATGTTTTACAGGAAACGCCTTTGTATCTCCTTTTATTCTCACATCTCAAACTTGTCACAACTCTCCTTTTACAGGAAGGTCCTGACAAATTCCAGAATCTGCAACACCAAAAATTGCACCAAACACTAGAAATAAACCAAAAATAGCAGAATTGCACCTCAAAAACTGCACCAAACAACAAAAATAGACCAAAAGTAGCAGAAACTGTAAGAAGTGCACCTCCAAATTCGATGAGACTACTTTTTTTACCCGCAACAGTTCATAGTTTGGGGTCCAACGAACATTTCTTTCTTCTGGTAATTGAGTGCAAATTCACATACTCGGTAATCCAATAAGCTATTCACAAAAACACAACAATCCGGAAAGAGTTTCTTGTAATCTAATTTTCTCAGCTTCATTCAAGGTAAATGGAGAGCTAAAACACATTAGCAACCCTATGCTATGTGATAAAAATCCTAAAGGTAGGAGTATGCTCTTCCTAAAGACCCTTCCTAATGGGATTTACAAGCCCAAAAGAAAAGTAAAAAGCCAGATAATGTTTCACATTAACTCCATAACCTCCGCCGAAGTTGTCTCAACAATTCGACAGAAATGAGAATGTCCGAGATGAAAAAGGAACATACCTCTTCAACTTCATCTTCATCTTCCTCTCCTTGCTCAAGTGGTGGGGTCCACTTGCCATTGGCCCACTCACGGTGGGTCCGTAGCTGGGATTCATCAAAATCCAGCTGGTCCCTTGTTCCCCTGAAGAACACAGAGTACCTCCTCCCACCACTACCACCCAACACCTCCATTACCACACCCTCCCACCATCCCTCGTTGTGATAAGCATCCACCTCTTCACTGACATTGAATCTCCTTCGCCGTTCACGCGGTGGCCGCGGCCGCAGCTGAACTAAGCTCAGCGTCTCCTGCAGCCGTCGTGTACCCTTTTTATCAGCCATCAGCGTTTTGTACTCCACCAACACCCGCAACTTCTGGTCATCCTCGTCGTCATTCCTCCTCAGTTTCTTCGAAATGGGTCGTATGACTGTTCCCTCATACCACGCGCCTCGGAAGCCTTCCTCGTCACTGCTAACCTCAACTTCTGCGCCATTTGTGAAGTAAGTATTCAGTATTTCGCTTTCATTTTGGTCATTTTCCATTGCTACAGCTGCAGCTGCCAGAAGATCGAAAGGAAGATATTTGGAGTTTTGAATTTGGAGTGAACAATGTATGGAGATTGTTTGGCGGTAGTAGTACAGGTTAGGAGATTTGAAATAGTTAGTGTCTTTATGAAAATTGGCGGAGGAAAGGTGAATTATTGACAAAGAGGGGGCTCTACTTGTTGGAAATTGCAGGCAATGTTTGGGTTTTAGGAATTGGGGTTTTTCAGGATTAGGTGAGAAGAGGAAGGAGGAGAGGCTTTTGAATTTTGGCAAGATTTGTTTGGCTGTGTGTGGGTGGGGGGTGGGGGTGGGGGAGGTAGGGAGTGGCACAATTTTTCAATAAATCTTGTTTTGATTAGTTTGATGTTGTTAGGATTTGCTTTGATTTTTTTTTCCCAAATTTGAAGGAAGGGGTCAAATATTTACCATAATTAATTTATTTTTCCTTGAAGAAAGATATAAGTTTTATTTCATAATTGATAGATTATTTTTTGGAGGAAAATATTGTGGATCTTTATAAATTGAGGATATCTTCTTCACACAACAATACAATAGCATTCACAATGTAATTTTAAAGAGAGTTTTGTTTAGGGCAGATTTTTCTCTCAGTAGTTGTTATAATTTCTTTTATATTGACTTTCTCATATGTAGGTCAATTGATCAAACCTCGTTATAATATTCTCTTATAGTATAAGTTTTCTTTTGTTGTTTGATTTATCGTCTTTTCGATTCCAACAAGTGATATCCAAGCCAATGGTTTAGAGCGAGGTTGAAGACAGGTTCAAGGTGGATTCAAATCAAGACGCAACCAATTTGACGATAATGAAAAAAATCCCAAAAAAATATATTCGGAGTACTACATGTGAAAATAAATTTTCAATCATATCTTCAACATACCAATTTCTGCATCTTTAAAAATAAAAAGTAGTTTTAACGCATGCTCACTTTTAACCATTGCTTACTTTTAACCATTGAATGGATGAGCTCCAATATTTAACCATTGCTTACTTTTAACGTATGAGCTAAGGCTGGCTAACGGTTCGGTTCACACCGGACCGGTGAAAATCGGACCATTTATTGGCTTGAGGTGCCGGTCCCGGTAGCGGGACGGTTTGCCCTTTTGAAACCGGATGAACCGGAAGAAAAAAAGGGCCGGAACCGGACCAGTTCGCAAAGAAAAAAGAAAAAAATTTCTGCCAGTTTAAAAACTAGCTGTTGGCAACGGCTCTATTAAGCTAATAGCCGTTGTCTAACGGCCATTTCACCCAATAACCACTTCTAACTATTTTTTTCCTATAAATACCCCATTATTTCATCATATTTTTCACAAAAATCATCCAATTCTCTCTAATTTTCTCTAAGTCTCTACAATATTACTATTTTGCTATTTTGTCTATTTGTGTAATTTATTACAATTTTGATTCTTTATCAAGTTTTAATTGGAGTTGCTATCAAGTGAAGGTTCAAGTTTCAACTTCACCTCAATTATACGGTTATATTTTGTTGGTCGTTCCTACTTCCTACTCTTTTATTATATTTTTGTCATTTATTTATTTTTATTTGCTATAATTATGTCTCAAAGAGGTTCAACTGAAACTATGGGGGGGGGGGAGGCACGTGGTCGTTGGGGAAATAGGGATAAAGGAATTGCTGGTAGTTATCGTCAACACATAGATGATTCTCAATATTATCATGATTTTAGCTCTAATAATCCACTTGATTCTTAACACATAGAAGCGCCATATAACTATGAAACTGGGGTTAATTTAGAAGAACCACATGAATTTCAAGCTAGTCCACCTGAAGTTCAGTCTGACTTGCCTCCTGTACCTCCTACTAGAGTCCCAGTTAAACGTAAGGACAAGTCTGAGGTGTGGGAATTTGTGCAAAAGAAAGTTAAAAATCAGACGGCTGTATGCGGTCTTTGTGGAATAGAGTGAGTTTTCAAAACTGGGGGTAATGAAGGTGGGACGGGTAAAATTAGGACTCACTTAAGAAATAAACATCCTAAGGAATGGTCAATGCGGGCGGGGGGTATTTATTTAGGAACCGAACATGGGGGAGTAGCACATGATGAATCCTCGGGTATCCAAGCGAAAATTAACCAAACAACAGGAGGGATTCTTACTTATGATAAACAAAGGGATAGGGAAAATATTGCTAAACTA
The DNA here is from genome assembly GCA_002018475.1 of Nicotiana obtusifolia. Classification (NCBI taxonomy): domain Eukaryota; kingdom Viridiplantae; phylum Streptophyta; class Magnoliopsida; order Solanales; family Solanaceae; genus Nicotiana; species Nicotiana obtusifolia. Next base: position 32,337 of record MCJB01052542.1, on the reverse strand, counting down.
GTTGCGGTAGAGGATTTACCTTATAATTTTCCTTCTTCTACTGGTTTTGTTCGTTATATTCAGGCTACATATAATCCTTCTTTTAAAGGTTTTTCAAGAACTACTGTTAAAAATGATATTATTAAATTTAAGAACGAATATAAAGATTATTTGCGATATTTATTTAATAACTTTGACACTAGAGTATGCCTTACTACGGATATGGGTCGTTCTACAAATAATTGTGATTGTATTACAGTTACTGTTCATTGGATAGATCCTGATTGGGTATTTCAAAAACGTATTATTGCTTATAAAGTTGTTGATAAACCACACATGGGTAATTATATTTCTAAAACAGTTTCATCAATTTGTCGTACATATTGTTTAACTAACAAAGTTTTTAGTATTACAGTAGATAATGCTACAAACAACACAGAAGCACTTAGGAACTTGAGACCTATTTTGAACCCCTCTTTTGAGGAAATTTTTCATGTTAGATGTGCATGTCATATTTACAATTCAGTAGTAAAAGATGGTCTTGACTTGTTTAACCGCATTATTGAAAAGGTGAAAGTAGCTATTGCTTTTATATTTAGAAATAAAAATTAAGAAAGAAAAAGAGAATGGGAAAGAAAATGTATAGAATTAGGAATGCTGATTAGGAGAGTCCCAAAAGAAGTTTGTACTAGATGGAACACTTTATATGAAGCATTGACTGTTGCTTATGAATATAGAGAGCCTATTACTCAAATGTATAATAAGTATTTTATGGAACTTTATCACCTCAAAGAGGATGATTGGAACCTTGTTCAACATCTCCTTCAGTTTTTGGAAAAATTCTATCATGCTACTTTAGAATTTTTCGGACAATATTATCCAACTACTCCTACCATGTTATAGTATATAGCTGAAATATCTGAACTATTAAAATTATATAGGCAATACGAAGAATATAAAATGGTTGTAGAGGCTATGATTGAAAAATTTTAAAAATATTTTTTCCCAATCCCCCAATTTTTTGCCATTGCTTCTGTGTTGCATCCTGCATTTAAACTTAAGTTAACTGAACGACTTGTTAGAGAAATATATGCAAATTTAGAGATTACACCTGTTGAAATTGCGGCTAATAAATATCCAAGTGTAGAACATGCTTGTGCTAAAGTTCTTTCAGATACCGTGGCTGTTTTCGCAAAGTATAGAGCTTGGGCAGACACTGCTACACCAACTGCACCAATACTGTCAACCGGTGAAAGTTCTTCTCAAATGGGCAAAAGGCATGCGAGGATGAGCACTTTTGGAGGACTTGATCAAAAGTTGCTTTCAGAACAAGACGAGTACGGAGAGGAATACAGTGAGTTCCAAGTCTATTTAATTCAACATCCAAAGAAACTTACAAGTTTTGAATTGGATTATTAGAAGAGTCAAGAATCGCAGTTTCCAATACTTACAAAAATGGCCCGGGATATATTAACAATTCAAGTTTCATTAGTTGCATCGGAGAACGCTTTTAGCCAAGGAAGATTTCAAATTGGAGATCACAGACATTCGTTGAGAGAAGAGGCAACGGAGACAGGAGTTTTATTCAGGGATTGGATCAGAGCAGAGCGAAGAAACTTTGGAATACCAGAACTTTCTCAGAAAAAAGACAAAGTGTATCTTGATCAAATTTTGGGCGACGGAACAAGTGAAGAAGGGAGTCAAACAGGCAATAAAGACGAAGATGAAGAAGAACAAGAAGAAGATGATGAACCAAAACAACTACAACAACTAGTTCCTAAAGAAAAGCCTACGGCTATCTTAAAAAAATTAGCCAATATGTTTAAAAGAATGTAATTTTCTACATTAGAATACACTACAATAAAATTGCTCCAAATTCTGGAATTCCATCACAAGTTCACAACTCTTGTCTTCTTATTATTTTTTAGAAAATTTATTCTTTGCGCAAAAATACTATAATTAATTACTAGTTTCTAATTGATTCAAATTTCAAAGTTTGAATATAATTTTAAATTTTGAAACTAATTCAAAGTTTGAAAGAATATTATAAGTTTTTTAATTCTAAGTTTGAACTTTGAAACATACTAAACATTTCAAATATATATATAAAGTTAGTAATATTTTGTTGTTATATTTTCAAAAACTTAAAATTATCTATCACTACAATAAAATTACTCCAAATCTTGGAATTCCATCACAAGTTCACAACTCTTGTCTTCTTATTTTTTTTTAAAAAAATTATTCTTTGCGCAAAAATACTACAATTAATTACTAGTTTCTAATTGATTCAAATTTCAAGGTTTGAATCTAATTTTAAACTTTGAAACTAATTCAAAGTTTGAAAAAATATTATAAGTTTTTTAATTCTAAGTTTGAACTTTGAAACAAACTAAACATTTCAAATATATATACAAAGTTAGTAATATTTTGTTGTTATATTTTCAAAAACTTAAAATTATCTATCATTACAATAAAATTACTCCAAATCTTGGAATTCCATCACAAGTTCACAACTCTTGTCTTCTTATTTTTTTTTTTTTAAATTTATTCTTTGCACAAAAATACTATAATTAATTACTAATTTCTAATTAATTTAAATTTCAAGGTTTGAATCTAATTTTAAACTTTGAAACTAATTCAAAGTTTGAAAGAATATTATAAGGTTTTTAATTCTAAGTTTGAACTTTGAAACAAACTAAACATTTTAAATATATATAAAAAGTTAGTAATATTTTGTTGTTATATTTTCAAAAACTTAAAATTATCCATCACTTTAAATAAAAGACAAATTAAAAAAAAATCGGCCGGAGCAGTCCGGACCGGATCGGAAAAACCAGTCTACCGGTAGCCGGTGCTGGTCACGGTCTGACTTGCATCATATAGGACCGGCGGACCGGACCGGTAAGGACCAGTTTGGTCCAGTCTTGACGCCCCTCCGGTACCGAAAAAAAATTTCGATCCGTGACCGGAACGGACCGGACCACTAGCCACACTTAGTATGAGCTCCAATTTTTAACTCATACTTAATTTTAACGCATGAGTGCTACTTTTAATCATGTTCACTTTTAACATAGGGCACTAATATATTTAAGCTTGTGCTCACTTTTAACACACATGGGTCCAATTTTCAATCCATATCTATTCTTAACCATGGCAAGCAGCAGTGATGAAGATTATGTGAAGAAGACAGATCAAGATTTTGTCAAGAAAATCAAGGCCAAAGGGAAAAATTGGTGGGGTTTGTCATGATTTTCTTTTCATATTTGAATTTAGTTGTTACTTGACGAAATGGTAAATATTTACCATAATTGATTTGCTTTTCCTTAAAGAAAAATATAATTCATTTCCATATTTGATATATTTCTTTCTTGAAGAAAAAGATTGTGAACCTCTATAAATTATGGATCCCTCCTTTACAATACAACACAATAGCATCCCCAATATAGTCCTTAAGAGAGTCCTGTTTAAGGGAGATTTTTCTTTCAATAGTTGTTATACTTTCTTTTATCATATTTGTTTTCTCGTAGGTCAATTGACCAAACCTCATCATAATATTCTCCTATAGTATATTTTCTATTTTGTCGTTTGAGTTATCATATTCAAGATTTTTTAGTAGCTTTCATATGAATATCTGTTATTTTCGATCCCATCAGATGTAACCACTCCAAATGATAATATATAAGATAAAGTATTTGATTTGGTATTTCAACATAATAAACTTATACCAAGGGAGCTTAGATTCACCAATAAGGTAATTAAGTCACCAACTTACGAAACTATATGATGATAATATGGAGGATCCTTTCACATATTATAGTCTAAACAACTAAGGAATAAAGCATGTTTAGAGATGATCAAGAGAAGTAGATAATGTTATAGTCAGATAAGATGAAACATATCTCAAGCCTCTATAGCATATCAAACAAGATTAGTTTATAAAGACTTAGAAGTTGAACGAACTGCATTCTTGTTGTCAAGCGTATAAAGGAAGAGCAGTTGCTAATTTAGAACACGCAATTAAGGATATACAGTTTTTGTTCCTGACATATTTAAGTAATGTAGCTTATAAAAAAATTGCTTTTTCTATTAGTATTTTCTAGTGTACCAAAAAAAAAAAAGTAGATACGTGTATAGTCTCTTGAACTTGTCAACTTTTTTACTTAAACACATAATCTAGGAGTTTGATCTGTGAACACTACATGTTGGAAAATATGCATGTTGAGCACATATCTAACAATTTCAAGGAACTAAAATGTATGAATATCACTCTTTGTCGCAGTGGCAAATAAAATTAATGAAAAAAAGTCATGTTAGCAAAAAAGAATAACTGCCAAGATCCAAAAAGGAGATAGAGAGAAAAAAGTTAGGCCGAAAATAAAGAATTCCGACAAAGCTCAACCTTTCCGGCAACATCACAAGAAGTAGATTGGGTTCTTCAAAAATATTTACAGCCAGCAAGGGTGTTGGACCAAAAATATCATGATCAGTTTGTTTTAGGTAACTGTCACACTTCCTTTTTCTCGAGGGATAGGGAGTTTTTTCAATTAACGTGACATTATTCGAAATGAGATTATTTATTTTCTCAGAGTCGTCACTTGGAATTATTCATTATGGTGTTCCAACTCACCGATTTATTTTAAAATCCCAAATCGAGGAAAGTTGACTCCATTCATGGTCCGCGAACACAAAAGACCGGGTAAGGAATTCTGTTAACCCGGGAGAAGGTGCTAGGCACTCCCAGATTCCGTAGTTTTAGCATGGTCGCTTAACAATTAATGCTTGGCCTAATTATCTGATTTAATACATATTTTAAACCTATTGTGCATTTCTAAACCTTTTAACCGCTTTTAACATAATTTTAATCGCTTTTTTAGGATTTATGGAGTTTATCTGAATAAGTCGCGATGTCGCGCACTTATTGTTTTTGTACACATTGCGAATCGCGCCACGTGAGACGCACCCGTGATTTACAACGTGTTTATTTTTATTATCATTTGAAGTTGTGGTCAAGTCATGTGAAACGCGCACTTGAATTAGGATTTACGTATCATCGACTATGCCACGGAAGTCGTACCATAGTCATGATGATTTATTTAAACGTGTCTAAAGCAAGCTACGATATTTGAGATTTATATTTTCCCAGTTGCTCGGTAATTCGCTCCGTAACTTGCAAAAATTTGCAGGATCAATTTTAGAATTCTTGGTAAATTCATTTGCTAATTACACTAGAAAGATTATAATTATAAAACCTGGCTTGCGTCTTTAGTTACATTTGGGGCAGACTATGTGTAAACATGCTTGAGCTGATCGCGAGGCCTTTAACACATGGGCCAGTCCAGTTCATTAGGTAGACTGGGTCTGAACTGGCATGGGCTAAATGTGAAGCCCACAGCGTTTTTGCTAGCCCATTTCGACCAATAGAAATCGACAGTCCATATTCAATCTCTTTATGGGCCATCTAAAGTGTTAATGGGCTCTTGATCGGAGCCCAAATTGCCCACACTTCTGCATACCATATTGTGGTAAACTAATTGGGCCAGCTTTGCTTTTAGGCCCAGTTTTGCTCGAAATCAGGCAGAACCAGCAGACATTACAAGTTCAAGCAAACTAATGCCATTCATGACACTATATGCTTAAATACAATGATAAATAGAGTGTTCAAGACTAATGGAATATAAATTTAGTACGTTATAGTGACTATTCTTATCAAATACATCTTTCCAAGCATATTTTGTTCACTCCAACCACAATAATGGACAAAGAATACAAATCAGACTGGAATTAGGCTTAATACATTTCAATGACTATTCCTAGCAAATACAACTTTAGGACTTAGACAACTATGTGAATACACCTTCATTTGCATTCCAGATTTCTTTTCACTGCTTGAAAATGTCAACCAACATATTGCTGCCCTGCATGGACTCTTTCGATCTTCAATTTTGATCAACTAGTGATCAAACTTGAAGATTGAGTGATTTTAGTTTAGACAACGTCCCTCAAAATAACCAAATTGGGACTGACCAAGTGGTAAATCAGCAGATAGGTTCTTTACGGCAGCGAGCAATTACAAGTGATAGTTTTAACTTGAGCAATAATTGTCTTAACAGCACCATAACAAGAAGCAACAGGCAATTACAACTTATATTTCAACTCAGCAAGTAATTTCATAGAACATTGCAACAGAAATTAGAAGATATTATAACACATAAATGTAGGTAGGTCATGAAGTCACCGGTGTATTTATCATTCACATGTTTTGAAGAAGAATTATAGATGACGTTGTTACATACCTAGAAGCAGAAATCGAACAGAAGAATTTGATAAAACAGGAATCAGAATTGAACGAAAAGATCCAGTAGCAAAGGCAGTGACAGATTTTAATATCAAAACCAGTCAGTTCCAAGCATATAATGCTATTCCTAATCCCAGAGACTGAAGTAGAAATTTCCAGAATTTTCACTCTCTTTTCTTTCACCTTATTTCCTAAGTGTTATCTTTCACCCATAATTTCTTTCAGGGATCCGTGTGTATATCTGTTTCTGCTCTATGAGTATGTCTATATATTGAAGGCTGGATTCGAGGGGGGGGGGGGGAAGGGAAATATTTCAGTGCTAAATCCGGGTCTGACAGAAGGAATATTTTGTAACTAACATGCCAGCTACGCTGTTGGCAGTTACAAATTTCTTTTCGAGCCCTCTTCTTTTAGTTTTATTCTTAAGCCCCCCCCTAAAGTTTAATTATCTTTCGAATACAACCCCCGACCCACCTAAATATGCACTTATGGCCTCGAGACCATCGGACCTGCCTATCGGTCAAGGCAGGTCTCGATTAGACCTCGAAAATAGAAAATGCTGGCCTCGAGACTATCAGACCTGCCTGTCGGTCAAGGCATCGGACCTGCCTATCGGTCAAGGCAGGTCTCGATTTGACCTCGAAAACAGAAGATGCTGGCCTCGAGACTATCGGACCTGCCTATCGATCAAGGCAGGTCTCGACTTGACCTCGCAAACAGAAAATGCTGGCCTCGAGACCATCGGACCTGCCTATCGGTCAAGGCAAGTCTCGATTTGACTTCAAAAACAAAAAATGTTGGCCTCGAGACTATCGGACCTGCCTATCGGTCAAGGCAGGTCTCGATTTGACCTCGAAAACAGAAAGCGCATAGCAATCTCGATTTACGTATCGATCGACTATGCCACGGAAGTCGTACCATAGTCATGATGATTTATTTAAACGTGTCTAAAGCAAGCTACGATATTTGAGATTTATATTTTCCCAGTTGCTCGGTAATTCGCTCCGTAACTTGCAAAAATTTGCAGGATCAATTTTGGAATCCTTGGCAAATTCATTTGCTAATTACACTAGAAAGATTATAATTATAAAACCTGGCTTGCGTCTTTAGTTACATTCGGGGCAGACTGTGTGTAAACATGCTTGAGATGATCGCGAGGCCTTTAACACATGGGCCAGTCCAGTTCATGAGGCAGACTGGGTCTGAACTGGCATAGGCTAAATGTGAAGCCCACAGCGTTTTTGCTAGCCCATTTCGACCAATAGAAATCGACAGTCCATATTCAATCTCTTTATGGGCCATCTGAAGTGGTAATGGGCTCTTGATCGGAGCCCAAATTGCCCACACTTCTGCATACCATATTGTGGTAAACTAAATGGGCCAGCTTTGATTTTAGGCCCAGTTTTGCTCGAAATCAGGCAGAACCAGCAGACATTACAAGTTCAAGCAAACTAATGACATTCATGACACTATATGCTTAAATACAATGATAAATAGAGTGTTCAAGACTAATGGAATATAAATTTAGTACGTTATAGTGACTATTCTTATCAAATACATCTTTCCAAGCATATGTTGTTCATTCCAACTACAATAATGGACAAAGAATACAAATCAGACTGGAATTAGGCTTAATACATTTCAATGACTATTCCTAGCAAATACAACTTTAGGACTTAGACAACTATGTGAATACACCTTCATTTGCATTCCAGATTTCTTTTCACTGCTTGAAAATGTCAACCTACATATTGCTGCCCTGCATGGACTCTTTCGATCTTCAATTTTTGATCAACTAGTGATCAAACTTAAAGATTGAGTGATTTTAGTTTAGACAACATCCCTCAAAATATGATAACTTAACTAGGTAACTACGAAGTTAAATTCCAGATTAAATGATAAAAAACCTTCCCTCAAAATAATCAAATTGGGACTGACCAAGTGGTAAATCAGCAGATAGGTTCTTTACGGCAACGAGCAATTACAAGTGATAGTTTTAACTTGAGCAATAATTGTCTTAACAGCACCATATAAACAAGAAGCAACAGGCAATTACAACTTATATTTCAACTCAGCAAGCAATTTCATAGAACATTGCAACAGAAATTAGAAGATATTATAATACATAAATGTAGGTAGGTCATGAAGTCACCGGTTCATTTATCATTCACATGTTTTAAAGAAGAATTATAGATGAAGCTGTTACATACCTAGAAGCAGAAATCGAACAGAAGAATTTGATAAAACAGGAATCAGAATTGAACGAAAAGATCCAGTAGCAAAGGCAGTGATAGATTTTAATATCAAAACCAGTCAGTTCCAAAGCATATAATGCTATTCCTAATCCCAGAGACTGAAGTAGAAATTTCCAGAATTTCAACTCTCTTTTCTTTCACCTTATTTGCTAAGTGTTATCTTTCACCCATAATTTCTTTCAGGGATCCGTGTGTATATCTATTTCTGCTCT